>CM019065.1:260786777-260963408 GCA_009667805.1 Leptobrachium leishanense | reverse complement strand
CTCATTCTCAATGTATTGTAACCCTGTCTATATCATGCCCATTGTTCAGCGCTGTGGAATATGCTGGCGCTATATAAATAAAGTATAATAATAATAACCGCGCCGCTGCCTACATCTCCTCCCTTATTAACAGGTACATCCCGTCCCGACCACTTCACTCTGCCAATGATCTGATGCTATCAGTTCCTCGTACCCGAACTCACAACTCTCACCTTCAGGACTTCTCCCGAGCTGCCCCCTTTCTATGGAACTCCCTCCCCCACAAAATAAGACTCTCCCCGTCTCTCCAGTCCTTCAAGAAGTCTCTGAAAACACATTACTTTGAGAAGCTTATCAGCTCACGCCATGATCTTCCTCTGTACATTTCTTCTCCATCTTCCCACCCAGTCCATATGCACCCCAATACTTCACATACCCTATTAGCCCTCACCTAATGTGTTACCCCTCTCCTCTTAGATTGTAAGCTCTTGAGCAGGGTCGATACTGAAAGCAAGCACTGGGCTGGCTTGTTGGCGGTTTGTGAGGGCTGGGGCGGCTGGCAGAATGCATTATCAGCATAAAGACTGATCATCGAGAAGCTTCTGGCCATCTGGGGAGGACTAAGAACCTTTCCAAGTGGATCTCACATCTGACTCCTTGCTGGTGCGAGTCGGATCCTTCTGCCCACACAGAATGGCATTGCTCCAAGGCGCCCAGCAGCAGCGAGAAGTGCACAGCGCCAGCGACACCTCCCGGCCCTCCCCGGTCATGTATATAAAAAATAAAGTATTAACTGCTCAAAGGCGTTGAAGAGAACTACACTGTCCTGGCACTCGAGGTAGAAGACGCCCTTGTTCCGAGATATCTGCAATCTAGTTTTCCAAGAAAGGGATTTTGAATGTGGCACCCAGGCCCTGCGTCTGCGAGAAGAAAAACCACATAACGGCCAAAAACGCAGAGATTCAGGCGATTTACTGAGTGTGTAATACACCGGACTGTGCACCCACCTGAAGCTTCCCCCAAAGACGACATTTAAACCACCCCCCACACAGTTCATTATTCTGGAAATGTTCCTGAAGTGACTCCGGAACTGCATCTGCAAGAAGGATAAAAGGATTAAAAAACCTTTAAATGCAGAAAAAAGTTTCCAATAACACTGGACTACCCTCCGAGTGGGGGCACTATACCCTTTCTATATCGCTGTTACATGGACTAGCCTCCGAGTGGGGGCAAAATACCTTTTCTATAACTCTGTTACATGGACTAGCCTCCGAGTGGGGGCAATATACCCTTTCTATATTGCTGTTACATGGACTAGCCTCCGAGTGGGGGCAATATACCCTTTCTATATCGCTGTTACATGGACTAGCCTCCGCGTGGCGGCAATATACCCTTTCTATATCGCTGTTACTGCTCCCCACTGGGAGGGATCCCAAGTCTCCCATAAGTTTCGGGAGTCTCCCTCAAGTGAATGTGGGCTCCTGATGCCCAGAACTTCAGGAACTCCTGGATTCGGGAGAAGTGGGATCCGTCTCAGTGGGGAGCAGTTTAAGGGGAGCAGTGGGGACCGATTTAAACCAGTAATTCAAGATGAAGGTTATAAAACCGAGCATGCGGCCTCGCTCTGCGTATCACACCGGGAAGTGTAGTTTTCTCCGGCTCCAGCAGGCTCATCTGCCAATAGCCAGTCCCCGAACGAGCTCCATCGTGTCGTCGTCCCGTCCTGATGTCACTGCAGAGGCGCCACGCGATCCTCTTTACATTCTGAATGTAGAACCGTGCGACGCCTCTGCAGTGATGTCAGGACGGGGTGACGACGGGGTGGAGCTTGTTCGGGGGGGACTGGCTATCTGATAGCTGTACCTGGGGCAGGGGCTTCGTAAGTGTGAGTGCACACTCCTGCCTGGGGTCCCTGCTACCTACTCCATGGGTGTATTGCAGTCCTCCGCTCCCAGGTTGGCTCGCTGTTTATCGTGTTCGGCAGTAAGTTCGGCGGATTGTGGCTGCGTTCAGCGGATTGCGGCTGCGTTCGACGGTCTGTTCGGTGGATCATTGGCTGCATTCAATGGATTGTGGCTGCGTTCGCTGGTCTGTTCAGTGGATCATCGGCTGCGTTCAGTGTATTGCGGCGGCATTCGATGGTCTGTTCAGCGGTTTGTCGTCTGTGTTCATCAGGTCTATTGGCAGATCCCTTCAACACATTCCATGGACTTTGGGGTGGATGCTGAATTCACTGCAGGGTCAGGGAATTGAACTCGCCGGAGGGTGACGAACATGAGAGCACGGAAATTTCAGTGAAACTAATTAATAATATAGCGCTGTGTGTAAATTGCCCTCCCAAATTGAAACAATATTGCCACTAGAGGGAGCTAGAACATAAAATGTGAGAGAGACTATGCTGGACTTATGGACTACATACCCCAGAAACCCTCAGGACAAGGGAAGGAAGAGAGCTCTGGCGCCAGGAAGTAAAGGGGAGCCTCGTGTGCAGCGTGGGCAGAACGAGTAGAGCAGCGCATGCAGCAAGTCGCATGAGAGACACTGTCCGGGATCAAGGCCAGATTGAAGCGTGGAAAGTCGGCGTTATTCAGTGCTGGTGATCGGGAAGGAGTGTGCTTCATCTTACATTGCATTCTGCTGAGCGGATCCAGTGGCCGGCGTGTTCCAGAATGACCTCGAGTAAGGAGGCTGTGGATGGAACGGAGTGTGGGCGGCAATTTCATTCCTGGTTGAGGAGATCTGGAGTCGGGAGTGTGGATTCGGCAGCCCCGGGTTCCAGACGGCCAAAGGAGGGACCTTCGGATCGAGTCGTTGGTTCGGGACAAGTTGTTTGACGGATGGGTGATCGGCCTCGGGCCTGCAACTTCCATAACTGTGCGTACTTATCTGATTGCTTCAAATTTCAGGGCCCCAACATTGACTAGTCGAAGATATTTTTTGTTCACCCACTGGCCAGTGAGATTAGTACCCGGGTACCCTAGGACTTAACTAAACGAGTGTATATTCTTTTCTTTTGAGTGGGATTTAAGACCAAAAAGGACTGAGGGCCTTATTAACCGTAATCCGCCATTTTCTATTTAGTTACGTTACGCATTACATTTCATGCTTAAAGTATATGTAATTTCATTGCCTTTTATTGCTTCAGTAAAGTATAACATAGAAAATTCATAAAGGTGTGCTGGTGGTGTATAGTGAAATGTTAGAGCGGTGAGACTAATCCTGGGTTTATTCAGCGGCACCTCCGGGGGTGAGCACTACAATAACAATAACATAAGGGGAAATATAAAATAGTACCCAGCGTTGCGTGTTTAATGCCCATTAACCCCTGAAATGCTGGTAGTGTAAGGGAAAATATAAAATAGTACCCAGCACTGCGTGTTCAATGCTCATTAACCCCAGAAATGCCAGTAACATAAGGGGAAATATAAAATAGTACCCAGCGCTGCGTGTTTAATGCCCATTAAACGCTGAAATGTCACAAAACCAGGGGAAAACATTGTGATTAACACATAGACTTCCCAGAAACCCCGGAGATGCCATTACAACAAGGGCAACTAAAATAACCATAACATGGCAAAAGGGAAGAAGGGAAAATGAAGTAAAAGTCAATGTGAGACCTGTGTGAAAAAAAGTGTAATTTTTATTTAATAATTTATTTGTGATTTATATTACACTGTATATGATCATGTTGGACATCACTAAAACGAGCAGAATCTGCCCTTTCAAATGACACCTCAACCCACTCGGTGCGATGCCCAGGGACAGAGATACAGGCTGATTTTTAATCTCAGAATTCTGACTTTTTATCTCAGAATTCTGACTTTAAAAGTCAGAATCTTGTTTCATATTTTTTTTAGCATGGCCCCAGGGCTCTTCCGTAGGTTTATCACAAACAAAACAATATTTGTTCTCAATTATTTGGAGAAACAATATTAGAATTCAACAGGACATTGAGCAATCCGGGCTAATACTATGTAGGTTCAATTGGTCAGGATCTCCCCACATAGCCCATACATGATGTACTGTGTTTCTCTTCTGTAGCCTAGGAAACCATGACAATTAAAGGTCTTAATGCCTATCCATTTTATCAACTTGTTCGAAGCTTTGAGTTTTTATTCTGTTGTTTCAGATACTGGTGATCTCTTTTATGTGGGGGGCATTCTTCTCTCTACTCACTTCCTTTTCACCTTCGTATACATGGTTTGTTTTTCTAAGATGTTTGGTGGGATGTGGCGTTTCAGGACATGCGCAAGGGTAAGTTTAATCAAGAATAATACAGTCATTCAGAAATTATAAACTATTTTGATTCTATACATTTTAGGTACATGTCTGTAAGCATATACAGTATATCAGTGGTGTTGTGATATTCAGGTAGGTTTCCTCAGCTTGTGCAAACCGTTCTTAAAATAAGCAGAACCGGTAGAGACATTTATCAGAAGGGGTCTGGGCTAGACTGGGACAAAAAAATGGCCCTGGACTTCTTTCAGACCGGCCCACTTTAGCCCTTTCCCTCCGCAACGCTTACTATGCCGTCCTTGCGGCGGGTGGGCCCATCACCCCCCTCCCTGCAGGCTCATATCATCCCCCCTCAGGCTCATATGAACCCCCCCCCCGCAAGCTCATGTCACCCCCCACCCAGCAGGCTCATGGGAAAATAATGTGAGCCTGCAAGCAAGGGGAGTGTTATGAGCCTGCCAGGGGGAGGGGGTGTTATGAACCTGCAGGGGGGGATGTTAGGAGCCTGCAGGGGGGGATGTTTTAGCCTGCAAGGTGGGTAGAAGTGTTATGAGCCTGCAAGGGGGGGTGTTATGACCTTTGGGGGATGTTAGGAGCCTGCAGGGGGGGTTATGAGCCTCCAAAGGGTGGGGTGTTATGAGCCTGCAAGGGGGGTGTTAAGAACCTGCAGGGGGGTGTTAGGAGCCTGCAGGTGGGGATTATGTGAGCCTGCAAGGGAAGAGAGAATGATGTGAGCCTGCAAGGGGGAGAGAATGATGTGACCCTGCAAGAGGGGGGGGTGTTATGAGCCTGCAATAGGTGGGTGATATGAGCCTGCAGGGGGACGGGGTGATGTGAGCCTGCAGGGGGCGGTGGTGATGTGAGCCTGCAGGAGGGGGTTGATTTGAGCCTGCAGGGTGGGGGTGGTGATGTGAGCCTGCAGGGTGGGGGTGGTGATGTGAGCCTGCAGGGGGGGAAATCATATGAGCCTGCAAGAGGGGGTTATGTGAACCTACTGGGGAGGGAAGGATGATATGAGCCTGCAGGGGGGGTCAGGGTGATATGAACCTGCAAGCCGACTGCACTCAACAAAACCTCAGCAGCCAGCTCCTCTCTCTGTCCCTCCCTGGCCTCCTTTGCGTGCAGCATTCATGTCACATGACCGGGTGGTGGGGAGTCACGCTGGAGGGGGCGGCGCCTACAGCATGTTGTTCCCAGACACATGCTAAGCATATGGGAGTGTCACGTTCACTTTCCCGCTCACCCTTGATAACCGTGGTGAGGATCCTTTTGGACAGACCTCTATCCCTCCGATCCTTGAAATGGTCGGGACCGCTAACCCTACGACTCCCAGCCAGGGAGAACAGACAGACCATTAACACAGAATATAACCAATTGACAGCAAGTTTCAAGGCAGAGTGTGTACTGGGAATCCAAGGGTTAATCTCTCCAACAGTTTGAGAATAACCAGAGTAAGGCTTCTTAAGTATAGTTATATACCAGGGATCAGCATAAGAGTGGTCATATACACTTTCCGGATTGGCAGGGTTCTCATACACTCTAGTGTGGCAACAGGGTAACTTGAAAGATTCATAGACTTAGCGTTCAACAGAACAGACATGTATTCAGGATCAACGTTGTAATACTGCAACATACACTCTGAAACAATATTGAGCGCGAAAGGCACATAAACACAATGAGAAGGAGAATGGTTGAAAAGGCAGTCCAGGTCAATAACAAGCAGGGTCCTCATACAAACTCAGATTGGCAACAGCGCAAGTAATAAGTGAAACACTCAAAGTGGATACACAAGGCGATCCGGGAATAACTCCACGCAGTGACGTAGCGTGGGGGGGCCTCAGGGGCGGTCACTCGGGCGCAATTTTCTTAGTGGCGCAAAATTTCAAAAGAAGTTTGAGCCACTAATATTTTCCAGCAGGGATCAGCAAGGTGTCTGGTCACGGACACTGGTCTCTGTGAGGGACCCTTGCATGGGTAGCCGTCAGTTTTGTGGTGCCAGCGGTGACTTAGTACTCAGCATCCAGAAGGGAGGACCAGGACAGAAAATTCTGGTCCTGTCCTGACTCCTCCTTAACGCTGACAAGAGTCACGTGAAGCAGCGCAGCATTATTCAATGGAACACCCTGTACCACGTTTATCAGCCCCATTGAATCCCTGTGCCAGCCCCCCACTGCTAGCAGGCCTGCAACCGCTGAACAGGAAGGAGGGAGGGAATGAGGCGCCTGCCCTGCAGCACATTTAAAATCCGGTCCTCACTAAGCCCCCTGGACATCTCCCCCCGGGCCACCAACAATGGTAGGCAACACTGTGCAACACCAGAGCAGCGTGACCAACACACAATGTGGGGGTACGGGGAGAGGGTGACTGGAGGTTCAGGGAGAGAATGACTGGGGATACTGGGAGAGAGTGACTGGGGGTACTTTGACAGAGAGAGTGACTGGGTGTTACTGGGAGAGAGTGATGGGAGGTTTTGGGAGAGAACAACTAGGGGTACTTGGAGAAAGTGAGGGTACTTGGAGAAAGAGTGACTGGGAGTACTACTGGGAGAGTGTGACTGGGGTACTGGGAGAGAGTGACTGGGGTACTGGGAGTGACTTGATGTACTTGGAGGGAGAGAGTTACTGGAGTACTGGGAGAGAGTGACTTGGTATAGTGTGAGAGTGGAACTATGTTAGGGTATACTGGGACAGGGTGACTGGTAGCTGTGGGGGGCATGTGTGCTTCATTTTTTATTATACCAGTATTTTGTTACTATACAATACATGTGCTTGTGGGGTAAGAAGGTCAATACTCTAATGGTGGAAGGGAATCGGGGTGTGTTACCGTGTCCACAGGTTGGGGGGTGCACAATTTTTGCCTTGCCCTGTGCGACGGCAACCCACGCTACGTCACTGACTCCACGTCAGGGCGACGAGCTGTTTCTCGCGCCCTGCATTTAAGGCCGGCAGCTCCGCGTCACCACGCCAAGTCCCGCCCCTTCAGACGCAGGATGAGCAGCCGGAACTCCTGGCACCCGGCCAGCCAGCGATGCCGCTGAGTGTCCAGACCCCCTGAAGGGCCGCAGGTGCCGAGGATGTGACAGAACCCCCCCTTATGGGTGGCCACTGGACAACCACCAGGCGCAGAAGGATGGGAAGCATGAAACTGGCGAACCAAACGTGGCACATGGATTTCACTGGCTGGCAACCAAGCCCTATCCTCGGGACCATAGCCCTCCCAGTCAACCAGGTACTGGACAATGCCTCTGACCACACGGGACTTCAAAATGGCATTAGCTTCGTACTCCTCTTCACCTTGGGACTGAACAGGTGCAGGAGGAACGTTAACCCTTGTGTGCCTGTTGCGTGTGAGAGGCTTGAGGAGGCTAAAAGGAAACACATTGTGTATATGCAAGTATGGGGGTAGTGTCAAGGCATATGACACAGGGTTCACCCAGCGTAGGACATTGTAAGGACCTATGTATCTTGGGGCCATCTTCATAGAGGGAACCAGGAGTTTAATGTTCCAAGTGGAAAGCCAGACTCTATCCCCCACAGTATACACTGGGGCAGGCTTTCTCCGTCTGTCTGCTTTCTCCTTTTGTTTTTTAATGTTGGCCTCCATAACCTCCTTAACTTTCTCCCATGTCCCTTTCAATGAGGCCAAATGCTCATCCAGAGCAGTCAACGCGGTCCCCTGAAAGTCAGAGGGGAGCATGGGAGGATCAAATCCATACACCGTATGAAAGGGTGAATGACACGTGGTCTCACTGACTGCATTATTTAAAGCAATCTCTGCCCAAGGCAGGAGATCTGACCATTCATTCTGTCTTTCAGATACAAAACATCGTAGGTACTGTTCAACATTTTGATTAGCTCTCTCAGCTGCCCCGTTAGTTTGAGGATAGTGATGAGCCGAACACCCCCGTCTTCGGTTTGCATTCGAACTCAAACAATTTCAAAAGAACCGAACACAATGCAAGTCAATGGGACTCGAAAGTTCGATTTTTAGAGTGCCCTTCAAGAGGGCATATATGCAAGCTATTCGCCATAAAAGGTGTATGGGGTCCGGGTAGTGCCCTGGGGGACAGGAAACAAGGACAAAAAGTAAAAACAAAACGTTTTTAAAGGAACAGTGAGTTTTCCATGAAATAAAGGTTAACAATAAAAACAAAAAATTCCTTCAAATATCATGCCTAGGAGGTACCCATAACCTGCCCGTGAAGTGGCGGATTTGTAGATTGTATAGAAACATTTAAAAACAAAAAAATGACATTTCAAATGACGGTAAATGGTTTTAGAAACATAGAAAAATGTCAGCAGATAAGAACCTTTCGGCCCATCTAGTCTGCCCAATTACATGGATACTTTACCTGGATTTATCTTTTGTTTAGGATAGCCTTATGCCTATCCCATGCCTGCTTAAATTCAATTACTGTTTTGGCCTCTACCACTTCAACTGGAAGGCTGTTCCATGTATCCACCACCCTCTCAGTAAAATAATGCTTCCTGATGTAACTTTTAAACCTTTGGTTCTCTAATCTAAGACTATGTCCTCTTATTTTGCTACTTTGTTTCCTTTTAAATATACTCCCTTCCTCTACCTCGTGGATTCCCTTTACGTTTTTAAATGTTTCTATCATATCTCCTCTTTCTCGTCTTTTTTCCAAGCTGTACATGTTAAGATCATTAAGCCTTTCCTGGTAACTTTTCTCCTTCAAGCCCTACACCATTTTAGTAGCCCTTCTCTGAACTCTCTCTAAGATGTCTATATCCTTCTGGAGATACGGTCTCCAGTACTGCACACAGTACTCCAAGTGAGGTCTCACCGGTGCTCTGTACAGTGGCATGAGCACTTCACTTTTCCTACTGCTAATACCTCTCCCTACACAACCAAGCATTCTGCTAGCATTTCCTGCTGCTCTATTACATTGACTACTTACCCTTAGATCCTCTGAAATAATAACCCCTAAATCCCTTTCCTCAGATGTTGAGGTTAGGACTGTATCAAATATTCTATATTCAGCCCTTGGGATTTTACGTCCCAGGTGCATTATCTTGCACTTATCCACATTAAAACTCAATTGCCACAGCTCCGACCATTTTTTTAGTTTACCTAAATCATTTGTCATTTGGCTGATCCCTCCAGGAACGTCAACCCTGTTGCAAACCTTTGTGTCATCAGCAAAAAGACATACTTTTCCATTAATACCTTCTGCAATATCACTAATAAAAATATTAAAGAGAGTGGGTCCAAGTACTGACCCCTGAGGTACCCCACTGGTAACAAGACCTTGCGCCGAATTTCAAAAAAATCTAAATCAAAAAAATCAAAAAAATAAATAAGATTAGTTTGGCATGATCTCCCTGAGGTAAACCCATGTTGTTTCTGGTCCTGTAATCTATGTGTTTTTAGATGTTCAACAATCCTTTCCTTTAACCCCTTAGTGACCGGGCGGTTTTACACAAATCCGTCCTTTAGTGACCGCTGCTGTTTTTACGTTTCTGCACTGTTAGTGTTTACGTCAAATTTTCCTCTTACTCGTTTATGTAACCCACACATATTTTACACTGTTTTTCTCGTCATTAAATGGACTTTATAAAGATACCATTTTTTTCATCATTTCATATAATTTACTATAAAAAATATTGTGAAATATTACAAAAAAATTGAAAAAACACCACTTTTTCGAACTTTGACCCCCAAAATTTCTTATGTATCAACAACCGTCAAAAAAATTTAATTCCTTAGTAGTTTCTAAATTTAGTTCTGTGTTTAGCAATACCCAATGTTTACATATTCCTCGCTTTTTTCCTTATTTTATGCAACAATAAGTGCAAGTAGCACTTTGCCATTTCCAAAGAGTTTATTTTCAAAACTAGTGATAGTGACATTGTAACACTGATATCTGTCACTAATTCCTGAATAACCCTCCACATATACATATTTTTTTTAAAGTACACAAATCAAGGTATTAAACTTGGGGTATTTTGACTCTTTCCATGCAAACCATTTTACCACAAATCTATGCCAAAGTTTGAGAAAAAAAAATGTTTTGGTGATTTTTTTTTTTAACGCAATTTAAGAATACATGTACTGTGAACTTTAAGGTTTACTGCCAAAAAAAACCCCAAAATATGTTCAGCAACATCTTCTGAGTAAATTGATACCACCCATGTATAGGTATGTCGGGTCATTTGGGGGCTAATAGGCCTTATTTGGGGGGTGCGCATTTCAGTTTTCCTACTTGGAATTTTCCCATTTCGTCATCATGCACCCATGTCCTATTTGGGACATTTTTGAAGCCGCCCAAAGTAATTTACCCCCATCAAATCATATATTTTTAGAAAGGGCACACCCTAGGGTGCTTCAAAGAGTTGTATTTTAACACTTTCCATGCACTAGCTCTATGTCAAACTTTCAGGTAGTCACTTTTTGTGTTATTTTTTCACACACATTGTACTTTAGGCATGAATTGTCAAATCCAGTTATGGGTTACTGCCAAAAAACACCCCAAAATATGTTCAGCAACATCTTCTGAGTAAATTGATACCACCCATGTATAGGTATGTCGGGTCATTTGGGGGCTAATAGGCCTTATTTGGGGGGTGCGCATTACAGTTTTCCAACTTGGAATTTTCACATTTCGTCATCATGCACCCATGTCATATTTGGGACATTTTTGAAGCCAGCCAAAGTAATTTACCCCCATCAAACCATATATTTTTAGAAAGGGCACACCCTAGGGTGCTTCAAAGAGTTGTATTTTAACACTTTCCATGCACTAGCTCTATGTCAAACTTTCAGGTAGTCACTTTTTGTGTTATTTTTTCACACACATTGTACTTTAGGCATGAATTGTCAAATCCAGTTATGGGTTACTGCCAAAAAAAAAACCAAAATATGTTCAGCAACATCTTCTGAGTAAATTGATACCACCCATGCATAGGTATGTCGGGTCATTTGGGGGCTAATAGGCCTTATTTGGGGGGTGCGCATTTCAGTTTTCCAACTTGGAATTTTCCCATTTCGTCATCATGCACCCATGTCATATTTGGGACATTTTTGAAGCCGGCCAAAGTAATTTACCCCCATCAAACCATATATTTTTAGAAAGGGCACACCCTAGGGTGCTTCAAAGAGTTGTATTTTAACACTTTCCATGCACTAGCTCTATGTCAAACTTTCAGGTAGTCACTTTTTGTGTTATTTTTTCACACACATTGTACTTTAGGCATGAATTGTCAAATCCAGTTATGGGTTACTGCCAAAAAAAAACCTAAAATATGTTCAGCAACATCTTCTGAGTAAATTGATACCACCCATGTATAGGTATGTCGGGTCATTTGGGGGCTAATAGGCCTTATTTGGGGGGTGCGCATTTCAGTTTTCCAACTTGGAATTTTCCCATTTCGTCATCATGCACCCATGTCCTATTTGGGACATATTTGAAGCCGGCCAAAGAAATTTACCCCATCAAACCATATATTTTTAGAAAGGGCACACCCTAGGGTGCTTCAAAGAGTTGTATTTTAACACTTTCCATGCACTAGCTCTATGTCAAACTTTCAGGTAGTCACTTTTTGTGTTATTTTCTCACACACATTGTACTTTAGGCATGAATTGTCAAATCCAGTTATGGGTTACTGCCAAAAAACACCCCAAAATATGTTCAGCAACATCTTCTGAGTAAAGTGATACCACCCATATATAGATTTGTTCTGTTGTTTTTGGGGTGCTACGCCAATCTTTTGACATGTGCTTGTCAATTTTCTAATTTGACATACAGTATCTTCTTTGCTTATCTTCTTTTTAGGGGCCTTTTTACATACCCCAATTTTATGAACGTGCATATATTTGGTAAGCTAACACCCCAAAGTATTGTAATTGGAGTGTTTTTATGCCATGGATGCAACCGTTTGCTCCAAACAAATTGGATACTGTTTGGTGGTCATTTTTCATTTTCACACCCACATCAGTTTTGGACTGTGATTTAGGAGACACTGTTGATTGTTACTGCATGAAAACTCTCCAGGTTGTTTTCTGCAAGGTCTCCTGAGTACACCCATGCCCCCCATGCATAGGTTTGCTAGGATTTTGGGAAGGTTCAAATACAATTTTTATGACTTTGTCATTGGAGTTGAAATTTAGATTATTTCTTCAGCTAGGCCTATCTTTGGTTTTGGGTCTACCGCATACCCCAGTTTGAATTATTGCCAGAAAATTGTTTATATTTGTTATGTTGACACCCCAAGGTATTGCATATGGAGTGCTTTGATGTCATGGATACAACGGTTTTAGCCCAAAACATTTGAGAAGGTGTGTGGCGGTGATTTTTCAATTTTCAGATTTTTACGCCCACATTAGATTTGGACTGTGATTTAGGAGACACTGTTGTTTGTTACTGCATGAAAACTCTCCAGGTTGTTTTCTGCAAGGTCTCCTGAGTACACCCATGCCCCCCATGCATAGGTTTGCCAGGATTTTGGGAAGGTTCAAATACAATTTTTATGACTTTGTCATTGGAGTTGAAATTGAGATTATTTCTTCAGCTAGGCCTATCTTTGGTTTTGGGTCTACCGCATACCCCAGTTTGAATTATTGCCAGAAAATTGTTTATATTTGTTATGTTGACACCCCAAGGTATTGCATATGGAGTGCTTTGATGCCATGGATGCAACGGTTTTATCCCAAAACATTTGAGAAGGTGTGTGGCAGTAATTTTTCAATTTTCAGATTTTTACGCGCACATTAGATTTGGACTGTGATTTAGGAGACACTGTTGTTGTTACTGCATGAAAACTCTCCAGGTTGTTTTCTGCAAGGTCTCCTGAGTACACCATGCCCCCCATGCATAGGTTTGCCAGGATTTTGGGAAGGTTCAAATACAATTTTTATGACTTTGTCATTGGAGTTGAAATTGAGATTATTTCTTCAGCTAGGCCTATCTTTGGTTTTGGGTCTACCACATACCCCAGTTTGAATTATTGCCAGAAAATTGTTTATATTTGTTATGTTGACACCCCAAGGTATTGCATATGGAGTGCTTTGATGCCATGGATGCAACGGTTTTAGCCCAAAACATTTGAGAAGGTGTGTGGCGGTGATTTTTCAATTTTCAGATTTTTACGCCCACATTAGATTTGGACTGTGATTTAGGAGACACTGTTGTTTGTTACTGCATGAAAACTCTCCAGGTTGTTTTCTGCAAGATCTCCTGAGTACACCCATGCCCCCCATGCATAGGTTTGCCAGGATTTTGGGAAGGTGCAAATACAATTTTTATGACTTTGTCATTGGAGTTGAAATTGAGATTATTTCTTCAGCTAGGCCTATCTTTGGTTTTGGGTCTACCGCATACCCCAGTTTGAATTATTGCCAGAAAATTGTTTATATTTGTTATGTTGACACCCCAAGGTATTGCATATGGAGTGCTTTGATGCCATGGATGCAACGGTTTTAGCCCAAAACATTTGAGAAGTGTGTGGCGGTAATTTTTCAATTTTCAATTTTACGCCCACATTAGATTTGGACTGTGATTTAGGAGACACTGTTGTTTGTTACTGCATGAAAACTCTCCAGGTTGTTCTGCAAGGTCTCCTGAGTACACCCATGCCCCCCATGCATAGGTTTGCCAGGATTTTGGGAAGGTTCAAATACAATTTTTATGACTTTGTCATTGGAGTTGAAATTGAGATTATTTCTTCAGCTAGGCCTATCTTTGGTTTTGGGTCTACCGCATACCCCAGTTTGAATTATTGCCAGAAAATTGTTTAATTTGTTATGTTGACACCCCAAGGTATTGCATATGGAGTGCTTTGATGCCATGGATGCAACGGTTTTAGCCCAAAACATTTGAAAAGGTGTGTGGCGGTGATTTTTCAATTTTCAGATTTTTACGCCCACATTAGATTTGGACTGTGATTTAGGAGACACTGTTGTTTATTACTGCATGAAAACTCTCCAGGTTGTTTTCTGCAAGGTCTCCTGAGTACACCC
Organism: Leptobrachium leishanense; assembly: GCA_009667805.1. Classification (NCBI taxonomy): domain Eukaryota; kingdom Metazoa; phylum Chordata; class Amphibia; order Anura; family Megophryidae; genus Leptobrachium; species Leptobrachium leishanense. Next base: position 260,949,215 of record CM019065.1, on the reverse strand, counting down.
ATGCCCCCCATGCATAGGTTGCCAGGATTTTGGGAAGGTTCAAATACAATTTTTATGACTTGTCATTGGAGTTGAAATTGAGATTATTTCTTCAGCTAGGCCTATCTTTGGTTTTGGGTCTACCGCATACCCCAGTTTGAATTATTGCCAGAAAATTGTTTATATTTGTTATGTTGACACCCCAAGGTATTGCATATGGAGTGCTTTGATGCCATGGATGCAACGGTTTTAGCCCAAAACATTTGAGAAGGTGTGTGGCGGTAATTTTTCAATTTTCAGATGTTTACGCCCACATTAGATTTGGACTGTGATTTAGGAGACACTGTTGTTTGTTACTGCATGAAAACTCTCCAGGTTGTTTTCTGCAAGGTCTCCTGAGTACACCCATGCCCCCCATGCATAGGTTTGCCAGGATTTTGGGAAGGTTCAATACAATTTTTATGACTTTGTCATTGGAGTTGAAATTGAGATTATTTCTTCAGCTAGGCCTATCTTTGGTTTTGGGTCTACCGCATACCCCAGTTTGAATTATTGCCAGAAAATTGTTTATATTGTTATGTTGACACCCCAAGGTATTGCATATGGAGTGCTTTGATGCCATGGATGCAACGGTTTTAGCCCAAAACATTTGAGAAGGTGTGTGGCGGTAATTTTTCAATTTTCAGATTTTTACGCCCACATTAGATTTGGACTGTGATTAGGAGACACTGTTGTTTGTTACTGCATGAAAACTCTCCAGGTTTTTTCTGCAAGGTCTCCTGAGTACACCCATGCCCCCCATGCATAGGTTTGCCAGGATTTTGGGAAGGTTCAAATACAATTTTTATGACTTTGTCATTGGAGTTGAAATTGAGGTTATTTCTTCAGCTAGGCCTATCTTTGGTTTTGGGTCTACCGCATACCCCAGTTTGAATTATTGCCAGAAAATTGTTTATATTGTTATGTTGACACCCCAAGGTATTGCACATGGAGTGCTTTGATGCCATGGATTGCAACGGTTTTAGCCCAAAACATTTGAGAAGGTGTGTGGCGGTAATTTTTCAATTTTCAGATTTTTACGCCCACATTAGATTTGGACTGTGATTTAGGAGACACTGTTGTTTGTTACTGCATGAAAACTCTCCAGGTTGTTTTCTGCAAGGTCTCCTGAGTACACCCATGCCCCCCATGCATAGGCTTTGCCAGGATTTTGGAAGGTTCAAATACAATTTTTATAACTTTGTCATTGGAGTTGAAATTGAGATTATTTCTTCAGCTAGGCCTATCTTTGGTTTTGGGTCTACCGCATACCCCAGTTTGAATTATTGCCAGAAAATTGTTTATATTTGTTATGTTGATACCCCAAGGTATTGCATATGGAGTGCTTTGATGCCATGGATGCAACGGTTTTAGCCCAAAACATTTGAGAAGGTGTGTGGCGGTGATTTTTCAATTTTCAGATTTTTACGCCCACATTAGATTTGGACTGTGATTTAGGAGACACTGTTGTTTATTACTGCATGAAAACTCTTCAGGTTGTTTTCTGCAAGGTCTCCTGAGTACACCCATGCCCCCCATGCATAGGTTTGCCAGGATTTTGGGAAGGTTCAAATACAATTTTTATAACTTTGTCATTGGAGTTGAAATTGAGATTATTTCTTCAGCTAGGCCTATCTTTGGTTTTGGGTCTACCGCATACCCCAGTTTGAATTATTGCCAGAAAATTGTTTATATTTGTTATGTTGACACCCCAAGGTATTGCATATGGAGTGCTTTGATGCCATGGATGCAACGGTTTTAGCCCAAAACATTTGAGAAGGTGTGTGGCGTAATTTTTCAATTTACAGATTTTTACGCCCACATTAGATTTGGACTGTGATTTAGGAGACACTGTTGTTTGTTACTGCATGAAAACTCTCCAGGTTGTTTTCTGCAAGGTCTCCTGAGTACACCCATGCCCCCCATGCATAGGTTTGCCAGGATTTTGGGAAGGTTCAAATACAATTTTTATGACTTTGTCATTGGAGTTGAAATTGAGATTATTTCTTCAGCTAGGCCTATCTTTGGTTTTGGGTCTACCGCATACCCCAGTTTGAATTATTGCCAGAAAATTGTTTATATTTGTTATGTTGACACCCCAAGGTATTGCATATGGAGTGCTTTGATGCCATGGATGCAACGGTTTTAGCCCAAAACATTTGAGAAGGTGTGTGGCGTAATTTTTCAATTTTCAGATTTTTACACCCACATTAGATTTGGACTGTGATTTAGGAGACACTGTTGTTTGTTACTGCATGAAAACTCTCCAGGTTGTTTTCTGCAAGGTCTCCTGAGTACACCCATGCCCCCCAATGCATAGGTGTGCCAAGATTTTGGCAAAATACAGCACCAATTGTAGAACATTAAAATGTAGGAATAAAATGTAAAAGTCTGGTGCAGTAAAAGAAAAATAAACTAAACTGAACTAACTAACTAGAGTGTAAGAAAAAAATAGAAAGGAAAAAAAATCACAGATCACGCACAGTGTGATATATCTTGAAACAGTCCCCAAGACACAGACCGGGTTGTCCAGGGCATTCTGGGCAGTAAAAGATTGTGTCTCTCCTCTGCACCCTCTTGAAACACACCCTGCATCTTTTTTGGGGTTTCTGTTTGCCCTCAGTAGGGGGGATGAAGAGAATAATCGCCTCCAATTGTCCGTCCTTTAACCCCTAAGACCCTGTCTTAGGCACACCTTGAGTTAACTCTCCTTCTGCGCAGGGAGAGAGAAATCCTTCAAAGAAAACACACGAGGCATGTATCTTAGTCTGGCACTTCTCTCTGCCGTTTCAACGTTTTTGACACACTTTTTATGCTTGTAACGAAAACGTTGTCTCTTTATTTCATTGGTTAACATTTCAAAACATAGCATAGTTCATTGGCCAGTTTCAATACAGGTCTGGTGACGCATTTCTGGACAGTCCCGTGGCCCGAGACATGTGATTTCTTGAGACATGTGATTTCTTGAGACATGTGATTTCTTGAGACATGCTAGCCATCAGCACTTTTGTCATTTCAGAGAAACTTGCAAACATCAGCACTTTTGTCATTTTAAAGACATTTGCAAACATCAGCATTTTATCATTTCAGAGACATTTGCAAACATATTGAGAAGTGAAACTTAATCCTATAATACTGCTGATTATCAATTTATCTTAAAACTATTTCTTATATTTAAACCTTAATTTATCTATTAATATTATAATTCATGGGGTGTTATTTAACTACTTATAGGGTCCTTCTTATAGGTCAGCAGATGGTGGTCTGAGGATTCCTTTTCCTTCAGGGGATTTTATAAATAAAATGTGTAGCCCCAACTCTGTCCCCCATCACCGCCCGGGGAGCATGTGCATCCTGGTACAAAAACCCGAAATGACCTGGAGCTGAAACTGTAAAAAGGACAGCGTCACTCCGGGGTTTGCCTTTTTGCAGAGCAAAAAGGCATTGTGGGTTGCAATTTGCATCAGGTAAATTGCAACCTTTTTGTACCAGGCCCTTGACTTCCGCATAATCTGGTAGGGCTGGAGCAGCTGATCTGCCAGATCAACCCCACCCATATGCCGGTTATAGTCTTTGATGCACACTGGCTTCCTGATGCGCTCAGCTCTGCCACGTACAGAGACCTCCACAGACCTCTCAGTGTGGATGGTGGATAGAAGGTATACATCCTTCTTGTCTCTGTACTTGACCGCCAACAGCTCCTCTTGGCGCAGAGCTGAGGTCTCCCCCCTTTTTAGCCGGGTGCGGACAAGCTGTGCTGGGAAACCTACGCGGTTCTTGCGAACAGTACCGCATGCTGCTGTATCAAAACAATACAGCAGCTTGAACAAAGGGACACTCGTATAAAAATTATCAACATACAAGTGGTATCCTTTGTTCATCAGGGGAAAAAGTAGGCCCCACACAATCTTGCCACTGGTTCCCATGTGTTCTGGGCAACCTGGAGGGTCAAGGCTACTATCCTTTCCCTCGTACACCCGGAAGGCCTGAGTATACCCACTCTCGCTGTCACAGAGCTTATACACCTTCACTCCATACCTGGAGCGTTTGGAAGGAATATACTGCTTGAATCCCAGCCTTCCCTTGTATTTCATTAGGGATTCATCCACGCAGATATTCCTTCCAGGTGTATAAGCCTCTGCAAACCTGGCGGCGAAGTGGGTAATCAGGAGCCGGATTTTATACAGCCTGTCAAACTGGGGATGCTCTCTAGGAGGGCACAGGCTGTTGTCACTGAAGTGCATGAAACGCAAAATGTTTTCATACCTTCTACGTGACATTGATTGGGGGTAAATGGGGGTAGAGCAGATGGGGCTACTGCTCCAGTAGGAGCGAATTGAGGGCTTCTTTATGATGCCCATCAGCATAGTAAGTGCCCAGAATTTCAGAAATTCTGGCACATCTAGCGGGGTCCATTGCTGCCTTGCCAAGTAGGAGTCTGGCTTCGCAGCACAATGCTGATGGGCATACAGATTTGATTGGGCCACGATCTGGCCCAACAAATCATCCCCCATAAACACCTGCAAAAACTGTGTGGCGGTAAATCCTGCAACATCAATATTGATGCCAGGATTTGCCGTGAAAGGAGGGATATCTGGCCTCTGGCGATGAGGCACTACCCACTCCTCAGCTGGAGCTGTGCGTCTCCTGCTGGCAGGTGGTGGCCCAGGATCTGCATCAGAAACATCACTAGATACATCAGCCAGCGTAGATAATGTATCTAGCGACGTCTCTGAGCAGTTAGCGGGGTCAAATCAGGGTCTGAGTCTGACGCAGATGCCTCAGACTCTGACGCCAGGATGGCATATGCCTCCTCGGCGCTGTACACCCTCTCAGACATTATATATAATAGATTATAAAATGTTATAATTATTATATATATAAGTGGATTGTTGGTTCTTAGAAGAACCGTTGGGTTTCACAAGAAAATACAAATAAACACCTAAATCTCTCTAAATCCCTCTAAACCTGCCTCAATTCTTCTAAATCTCCCTAAAATCTCTCTAAATCTGCCTCAATTTTTCTAATCTCACTAAATCTACCTAAAATCTCTAACCTGTCAAATCTGATCTCTCTCTCTCGCTCACCAAAACACAAGTGAGGAGAGGGAGGGAGAATCACAGAGGTCAGATTTTACAAAATATTGACCTGACCTGACAAATTAGAAATTTTATTTAGATTTTTTCTTACTTCTGATTGGATGTTGCTAGCCTGCCTCTCTGATGAGGCAGGCTAGGAACATCCCACACAGCCCCAAGATGACCCTGCCCTTAGAAGGGCAGTGCCATCTTGGCTGTCACTTTTATTTTATTTTATTCATTTTTATTTTTATTTATTTATTTTTTTTACACTTTTTTTAGTCTGCTGGGTGCCTTGATCCCTTCGAGGCACCCAGCAGAGCACCTGATCACTTATGTGATGTTTTTTGTACTGAGTGCCACGATACCACTCAGTACTTCCTGCCGCTACCGGAAGTGATCGCTCGGGGGGAGCGATCACAGACGGACCGGCGGCAGGTAACCCTATTGCAAGGATGCCTCGATGTCGAGGCATCCCTGCAATATACTCAGAGCAGCTGAAAGCGATACCGATCGCTTCCAGCGCTCTGTAGAAGTGCGGGGCACCTGTCCGGCGAAACCGGATGTTGATCGCTCCCGGGGAGCGATCACAAGGGGCCCCGGCACTCCTGTCTGCCATTGCACGGATGCCTGGACTCCCAGGCAGCGTGCAATGGCCCTGGAGCTGCTGGAAGCGATCCGATCGCTTCCAGTGTTTTCTAGAAGTGCCGGGCACCTCTCCGGTGAAACCGGATGTTGATCGCTCCCGGGGAGCGATCACAAGGTGCCCCAGCACTTCTAACCGCCATTGCATGGATGCCTGGACTCCCAGGCAGCCTGCAATGGCGTTTGAGCTGCTGGAAGCGATCCGATCGCTTCCAGCGCTCAAAAGACTGCAGGACGTACCATGTACGTCAGCGGGTCTAAAAGAGACCCGCGGCCATGACGTACATGGTACGTCCGCGGTCACTAAGGGGATAACATGGTTTCCATTAATTTCCCCACTACTGACGTAAGACTAACTGGCCTATAGTTCCCCGATTCCTCCCTACTACCCTTCTTGTAAATGGGCACAACATTTGCTAATTTCCAGTCTTCTGGGATGACTCCCGTTAACAAGGATTGGTTAAATCCCAGGACATACTTGAAAACGAGAGAAATCTCAATGTATCCTTCCTGGTAAAATCCTTTATAAATAAATAAATAAATCTGTTAACGGTTTTGCTATTACACCACTGAGCTCTTTTAATAATTTAGGGTGGATCCCATCAGGCCCCATTGACTTATTTGTCTTTACTTTAGACAGCTGCTGTAGAACCTCCTCCTCTGTAAACTCATATGTAAATGTCTCGTTAGTGTTTCCTCCTAACTGAGGTCCCTTTCCTTCCTTTTCTTCTGCAAAGACTGAACAAAAATATTCATTGAGGCAGTCAGCGAGACTTTTATCCTCTTCTACATACCTTCCTTCCTTTGTTTTTAATCTAACTAATCCTTGTTTTACTTTTCTTTTCTCGTTTATGTATCTAAAAAATGTTTTGTCCCCCTTTTTTACTGACTGAGCTATTTTCTCTTCTGCGTGTGCTTTGGAAGCTCTTATAAATTGCTTTGCCTCTTTCTGCCTAATCTTATAGGTTTGCCTATCTTCTTCACTCTGAGTTTTTTTAGAATTATTGAATGCTATCTTTTTGTTCTTCACTATTTTGGCCACTTCTGCAGAGTACCACAGTGGTTTTTCCCTTTTTTGTTTTTGCTAACAAGCCAAATGCAATTGCCTGTGGCTTTCAATAATGCTTCCTTTAAATAATCCCATTTCTCCTGGACTCCCTTTAAACTCCTCCAGTCTGACAATGACTCATTCACACAAAATCTCATTTTCGAAAAATCTGTCTTTTTAAAGTCTAAAACTTTTGTTTTTGTGTGGTGCGGCTCCATCCCTGTTCTTATATTAAACCACACTGACTGGTGATCACTAGATCCCAAATTTTCACCTACAACAACATCTGATACAAAACCTCCATTTGTGAGTATTAAATCCAATATGGCCTCTTTACGGGTCGGCTCCTCAACTACTTGTGTTAGAGATAATCCCAGTAGGGAGTTTAGAATATTTGTACTCCTGGTGCACCTAGCTATTTTGGTTTTCCAGTTCACATCAGGAAGATTAAAGTCCCCCATGATAATAACTTCCCCCTTCCTTGTCATTTTGGCTATTTCCTCAAACAGCAGATTATCTAGCTCTTCTACTTGTCCATGGGGTCTATAGATCACATCTACACGAGCTACTGTATGATTGCCAAATTTTAGCGTAACCCAAACTGACTCTATGTTCACCTCGCTCACTTTTATTTGGATCGTTTTTATGTTGTTTTTCAGATACAGGGCCACTCCTCCTTTCCTACCTTTTCTGTCTTTTCTATATAAAGAGTACCCCGGTATTGTTATGTCCCAGTTATTTTTCTCACTGAACCATGTCTCAGTAACCGCCACTAAATCTACTTTTTCAGCTGCCATCATTGCCTCCAGTTCATTGATTTTATTGACTAAATTGCGAGCATTTATAGACACGACTCTGAGCTTGTCATTTTTTACCCCGCATGTTGCTTGCACCCTCCGATTTAGTTTTGGGGGACAATCGGGCAGATTGTTTTTTACCCTTTTTTCCCCCCTCCTAGTTTAAATATTTCTTTGTGAAACCTTTGAACTTCTCACTGAGAACATATGTTCCCCTATGAGTAAGATGCAAACCATCTTTTTTATACAGTTCCTTTCTGCTCGAATTAGGGCTATCATGGGACACAAAGCCAAATCCTTGCTCCCGACACCATTCCCGAAGCCACAAATTAAATTCCCTATTGCGCATTTGCCTATCTTGAATGTTATGCACAGGCAAAACTTCAGAGAATGACACAGTGGACGCAATCTGCTGTATTTCACCTCCAAGAACACAAAAATCTTCCTTAATCTCAGAACACTCATTGCTAGCCAAGTCATTTGTTCCTAGATGGACTAGAACGTCCACTTCCCCTTGCTGCTTTGCTTGTTTGACAATATTGAGAATACGTCTCTTGTCTCTACGAGCAGTAGCCCCAGGAAAACATCTCACCAAACCACCACTCTCCAGCTCAACACCTCTAATGATAGAAGGCAATTGTTGCTGGGTGATTCTATCAAGTCCCACCTTTTCCTTTTTGTCCTTGGTTGCAGTCCTGCATACCTTAGGCATAGGGGATGGTGGTTCCTCAACTATGGTGTCTGAGCCTACATCCATCTTACCACTACACTCTGAAAGTACCTCAAAAGAATTAAGAAGAGCCACAGACTGTGGGACATGCCTTCTATCCACAACTCTAAGTCTACCAGATCCTACAGTAGTCCATCTGCCACTTCTAGGAGGCCTCTGTGGCAGTGGATTTGTAACAGTCATAGCCTGAGTTTGTCTAACAGATAATTTACAAATCTCAGACTTCAAACAGGCAATTTCCTGCTGCAATAAAGACAACTGCCTACATATCAGGCACACTCCAAACCTCCAAAAATTGGATCTAAAAACAAATGCATGACAGCTCTTACACTGGACCAAGCCAGCCATTATAAAAGAATGGATTTAAAACCAGCAAATCTTACCTTTTTGTAGGTTTTCTACCTCCTGTATAACCTCAGACTATCTCCAGAAGATCTCTAAGTGCTCACTTTGAAGACTTGCACTTACAAGGCTTCACAAGCTCAATTAGACAAGCTAATATCCCCAAGCTTTATATAGTCAGCTAAGTACACCTCCCCCAGCAAGGCGTGGACAAGCTAAACCTCTTAGCAAATTGCACCCAATTGATTCCAATTCTATGCTAATCAGTATGAAAATGAGTCACCAGCCTAATCTAATTTACTCACCAGACCTAATTTAAAACCTTAAGATGAATAGAAAAGATCTGTTTTGAAACAAAAATCAAAATCACTCACCAGAAGATCTCTAAGTGCTCACTTTGAAGACTTGCACTTAGAAGGCTTCACAAGCTCAATTAGACAAGCTAATATCCCCAAGCTTTATATAGTCACTGCACTCTTCCACAATACCTCAGAGGGGTTACATTGTGAAGGCACTAGCTGGCATCAAAGACCCAATATTTGGGTGCACTGCCACTGACGCGTATACCAGATTCATATCATTTTAATATTTGATGGCAGGGTCCACCCCTGCACTCTTCTACAATACCTCAGAGGGTTACGGTGTGAAGGCACTAGCTGGCACCAAATGTCCAATTTTGATACACCTGTTGTTACTTTCATCCAAAGCCTGCATAAGTTTCACCATAATTTAGCCAAAAAATCACTAAACTTGTTCTGCGTGTCCTAAAACGTCTCCTCTTTTCATACAGGCTGCCGCCCCAAGCAGTTGTTTATGAATTGATTAAAGGAAAACCATTTGAAATGTCATTTTTTTCTTTTTAAATGTTTCTATACATCCTACAAAGCCGCCACTTCACGGGCAGGTTATGGGGACCTCCTAGGCACGATATTTGAAGGATTTTTTTTTTTTTTCTGCATTCAATAAGTTTATTAGGTATATAGTGAGAATAGTACATAAAATGTCAAGTATACGAATTTAAGAAACATAGTGTATGCGTATGAAACATTTTGTTCAACATATCTAGTCAACATATTCCAGATAATAAGTACGTATTCTCTGCCTTTGTAGCGTAAAACATATTTTAGTGCTATGATATATATATCAATCTTTCTAGAGAGTTGGGAAAAAAACATCCTCATCCACATCGTGTGAATAGAAAAAAGGAAAAAGAAAAAAAAAAAAAAAAGGGGGGTGGGGTGAAATAGCATAGAAAGAGGAGGGGAGAGATGGTTCAAAAAGAAGGAGAGAGGGGGAGGAAGAGAAGAATATGGCAACTAGGGGCGAGAGAAGATGAGGTGAGTGAGAAGATAGATAAGAACCGGAAAGAAAGAGGAGTGGGAGAGAAAGAGTGGTCAGGGAATGGTAATTGATGTTGGTGGTAGTAAAATTTTAAAGGATAAATTCCCAGTGTGAGCCTGCATAAGTCAGTACACTATATGTCCCCTAGACCTATCTGGTTCCCGCCAAAAGTCCCACCACCCAACCCCCCACCCTGGTCCCACTCCCTCAGTGTTTTATACGCCTCGTAAGAAGACGTATAGGTCTAGGGGACACATAGTGTACCGACTTATGCAGGCTCACACTGGGAATTTATCCTTTAAAATTTTACTACCACCAACATCAATTACCATTAAGGGTGGATGGAGTAAATAGACCGTAAGAAAACGGCAGCAAAACCACGGATGGATAAGTTAAAACGTGGTTTACTGAAAAATCTAAAATAACAATGGTGAGGAAGGAAAAAAGGAGAAAATGATGGAGGATACGCGTTTCGGCAGCTCACGTGCCTTCTTCAGTCCATAATCAAGGAAAAAAAGGGGCAATCAGAGGTATTCCACAGGTCTCACTTTATAAGGATACAATGGGTTTTCAATTAGGGTGTGTCCAGTCGTTCACTTCCGGGTTCAAAGGTAACCTAATCTCATAGTGAGTATATCCATTAAAAAATGAGATATAAATACTGATCGTAAATAACAGTGCATAAAATAAATTCGTATTTATGATTTTCGTATTTTTAATCGTTCGTTCGGTTATTTCCGAGCATACAGATCTGTTTTCGTAAGTCAAAAATACTTCCGGGTTCGTAGGTCTCCCGTTCTCCGGGTCAAATTAAGAATATAGCAGGAAGGAGGGATTTATATCTTGACAGAGATTCCACTCACAGATGCCCAAAGAACACTGTTGAAAAAAGGCATGAAATTTGCCCCTACTACTAATATGAATAAATTCGAAATTTACATTGATCTACAAAAGTTCAAGAAAAACCTCTGCTTGAAAATTTTTTTTTTGAAGAATCCAATTGAGAGACCAAACAGTATCCAGGTGTATCAACACACTAACCTCAAAGAAAAATCCAAGTTCTTTCCAAAGTCACTCATTTCTCAAGACTTATAAAGTGAGACCTGTGAAATACCTCTGATTGCCCCTTTTTTTCCTTGATTATGGACTGAAGAAGGCACGTGAGCTGCCGAAACGCGTATCCTCCATCATTTTCCCCTTTTTCCCTTCCTCCCCATTGTTATTTTAGATTTTTCAATAAACCACGTTTTAACTTATCCATCCGTGGTTTTGCTGCCGTTTTCTTACGGTCTATTTACTCCATCCACCCTTCGAGTTGGTAGAAGACCGCTAAAGAGGTGCAGCTAAAGAGGTGACAGTGCCCACCGAGCAAAGGAGCACTATCTGCCATTAAGTTGAGCCTGGAACAAGGCTCCACCATCGGTGAGTGAGACCAATTCTATACCTATTAATGTATCTAGCCACCATTCAAGTTGCGCTATGAATACTCTGTTCCTTTATATCCGAGGTGAATAACAACTTCAAAAGAAGGGCAGAGGCCACTCTATACTCGGCCCAGTGCACTTCGAACCAGAGCCTGGAACACATAGGCTCTGGAAAGTGTAAGTGTGCACTTTTCTTATATTTGTCCACGATTAACATATCCAGACAATATTGCACTATTTTTCTCTTTTTTCCTTTTTTCCCTTCCCCGCACTACGAGAACGTGGAACTCATTAGAACACAGAATCCACTAGGACAACAAGAACAAGACCTTTTTTCTCCCCTATTTAGAGGATCTCCGTATATGGACGGTATAAGTGAGAGGCTCACACATTTAGTTAAGCCCTCCTTTTAAATAAGACTGTTTACTAGACTTTTGCACAACCTTTGGACTATTTTTTATTACTATTTTTGTGTCATTATAATTGCACTTTATCTTTGCACCTTTGCACAAAAGCGTGTGCTGCTTTTTTTACGCCTTTTTATGTACTTTTATGTGTTTTTATGAACTGTTCTTATTACGGAATTTGTTCTGTTTAAAATTAATGCACTTTTCACAGTACGCCATTAACGTGCACAACGTTTTTAGATACCATTTGCACTATATGCACTTCCGATTGCATTTGCACCTTCTCTAGATAGCACTTTATCATTGGTCTGCTCTGAGACTGTGCTCCTACAGCTGTTTTAAACTGCTTCTTTACATTACACGCAGTTTCTACGCTAATTACCTCCCCTTTTTGCGCCACTGGAGTAACTCCCACCCCTTTCCGTACCTTAAACACATTTCTGTCGAGCTTTTGTGTTCTTCTCCCAGTAGGCTGCATACATATTTTTACCTATATCCTATTCACTTTAGCGCCTCCTCCGTACCACATTCCTTGAATACGTACATATTATCTGGAATATGTTGACTAGATATGTTGAACAAAATGCTTCATACGCATACACTATGTTTCTTAAATTCGTATACTTGACATTTTATGTACTATTCCAATAAAACCATGTGGTTGTAAATCTTCATCTCATGGCGTCTGAGGAGATTAGCGACTCCTCTGCCCTTTGGATGTCATTCAATTTGTCTGACAGATCTGTCAGACTTGGAAGTCTGGGTGACCTCCAGAATCTGGGAACTAAGGCTCTTGCCCCCAACAAAATCCTTAATAACAAGGATTGTTTTAGACGCTTCACAGAGGCATCTATATGGAAGAGAAGGAACACCTCCGGTTGAAGCGGCAGTGTCGTGTCCGTCTGAATGAAAATCAACGATGCAATTATTTTCCAAAACCGCTGGATGATCGGGCATTCCCACCATACATGCAAGTATGTTCCTATTTGGGAGCAGTTTCTCCAAGATCCCGGGTCCCCAAAGGATGAAATGCGTGCTAATAACAGCGGGGATCGGTACCAGAACGAGAGTATTTTGTAAGAGGTCTCAGTGAATGCGAAGATACGAGATCCCTGATGAGTCAGTGTAAGCGTCATCTGCCACTGTTCTGTCGTGATTGGGAGCTGCAGTTTTCTCTCCCAGCGGCCCATAAACCCTGGTTCATGCCCGTCTGCCTTCTGAATCATCTTATATAGTGCTGAGATGCTGTGGTCCAGTTGTAAGCCAAGGTCACAGAACCTCTCAAAGGGCGTCAGCTGTCTGAGTAGACGTGCATTACCGGGCAGTTTACGTAGATATCCCTGTATTTGGTGGTAGTTAAATACGTCTGTGAAAGAGACGGGGGTGGTACCTTTCGGGATCTGTTAATTTTAGGAATTGCCCATCGCGGAAAACATGATTTGAAGACCAAGGCCAAGTGAGGTAGCAATGAGGAGCGGATTGTTTTATAAATATTCTATCGGCAGTCCGTCCGGCCCCGGACTACATCCCGATTTCATGGGTTCATGGCAGCCGCCAGTTCTTCAACTGTGATCGGGGCGCCTAGAAGATCTGCCTCTGAGTCAGAAAGACTTGTCAACACACGTGTTGCCAGATATTCCGGGATTCCTGGTGTACCTCCCATAGGGTTCTGGTGACCCTGTAGATTATAAAGGTCGCTGAAGTAGTCTCGGAACGCCTGTTGGATACGAGTCGGGTGCGCTGTAGCTGGTTCCCCGACCGGCTTGATTTTTGATATGTATGCTGCTTCCCTTCGGGATTTTAGGATGCGGGCCAGTAATTTGCCCGGCTGGTTCTCTCTTAATGCAAAAAAGCACCGTGTTTTAACTGCCAGTAGTTTCGTGTGTCGGTTAAGTGTGGTTGCCATGTCGCATCGGAGACGTGAAAGGCGTTGGTAAAGTTCATCATCAGGGGAATTCGCATGTTCTCGTTCCAGTTTGCGTATATCGCTCAAAAGCATAGTAAAAGAGGATGATTGCTGTTTTTTCAGTGCTGTGGCTTTACTAATCAGAAAACCTCGCAATACCGCCTTGTGGGCCTCCCAAAACATCGGGACTGCAACGTCAGTAGGTAAATTGTCAGCAAAGTAATCCGAGAGTAGTTTCGTCGTTTCTTCTTCTAAGACCGGATCTGAGAGTAGGGACAGATTCAAGCGCCATACGCATTCTTTTGGCCGGTGAAGCAGGGAGAGTAATTGGAGTGTCACCGGCACATGGTCTGACCATATTCGGGTGCCAATCACAGCGTTCGAAGATAATTCCAGTGTGTGATGTTGTAGAAAAAAATAGTCCAGTCGGGTGTATAGAGAGTGGACTGAGGAATAATAAGAATATTCCCGTGCCCTTCCGCTATGGAGCCGCCATGCATCAACTAGCTGCAAGGTCGACAAGGATCGGTGCATATGTCGAATAATCCCAGCTGGAATCGTAGAGGTCCCACGTGATGTATCCAATTTGGGATCCAAGGCGATGTTGAAATCACCAGCCATAATCAGGCAACCCGATTTGAATTCCATTAAACGTTGAATAATGCCATGCAAAGCCTTGTGTTGGGCTTTATTGGGGAGGTAGATAGATGCGAACGTGTAAGTGACGTCAGCAATGGTGCCTTTGATAAAGAGGAATCTACCTTCCGGATCTGTAAGTTGGGATGTCAGAACAAAGGGTACAGTGTTAGAGAATAGGATGGCTACTCCCCTTGATTTCCCCGAGGCGTGATGGCTGAAATACCCCAAAAGGTGCCGACCCACCCCCTGAAGTGAGTCTCTTGGAGGAATGCAACAGACGCTCGCAGCGACCACAGCTCCTGGAACAGTTTACTTCGCTTCTCAGGGCAGTTCAATCCTTGAACGTTATAAGTAAGTAGTTTCAGGGGCACAGGAGTATACATGACCATAATGAGGGAGTGTGGCAGGTAATGTGTTCGACAAAGGAAGGGATGGGGGAATCTGGGAGAGAAGACAGAAGAGGAAACCAGAGGAGAGGAGGAGGGAAAGTAGAGTAAAAAGGAAGAAAAAAGAAGACAAGAGAGGGAGAAAGAGAGAGAAGAGGAGGAAAAAACCCCAAAAAAACCAGAGAAGGTGTAACGCTAACCTGAGTATGGGCAGCTTAATCCCCGTAAAATACGTGGATCAATGGGCCCCACAGGGGATAATCAGCGTCAGTCCTCTTGGGGGGTGGTGGCAAATCAAAAGAAATGCCAGTGGATAAGAACAATAGAAAGTATAAGAGTACAGTATAAGCAGAAAACTGTCAATAAAAATACAGACCACAACATAAATCGCTCAGTGACAATCTGTCATAACATTAAATTGTGGACAGAAAACAGAAAACAAATTGACAAAGGAGTAACTAAAAGGTCAAAACCGACCACAGGTAAATATCAAACCAACAAGTTATAACTACTTTTCAGAAAGGTCACAGATTTCTCCGGGCTGGACCAACGCAAACCCCTCCCCCCTCCCCATACGATGAACCCCTCAGAGTAATGTGTCATACCGGGACTGGGGGCAAAAACTTCATTAACCAGGACAGGCAAGCATCGTAATTAGACACCGGGGCGTGAAATGACAATTTAACAGTGCGAATCAAGCATTGCCGGGTGTGTTCCCTGCATATTCTGCGCTGCCATAAATCGCATCCTCTCAGACACTTTAGGGAAAACTTGTAGGGAAATTTATGTATCTCAGAGATTTGCCGCGGGGAGGAAGGTAGAAAGGGCGTGCGTGCATAATGAGGGAAATCAGGTGCCATCTTCAGCCTGGGCAGGAGATACGATCCCCTCGTCTGCGTGATCTTGGACGCTGTGGGCGAGGTTGGCCATATTGGAGTCGTTCACGACCTCGGTAATCCGGGCGGCGGGTGGGATGCTCCCAATCAGATATTTCAACCGAGGGCAATTCCAGGTCCCTGAGGAAGCCCTGTACATCAGCCGGGGTGCAAATAACAAAAAGGTCTTGTCCACGCAGTACCATCATGGCAAAGGAATGTCCCCATCTGTAGGGTATGCCCGACTCTCTCAACAACGCCACCAAGGGTCGAAGGGCCCTTCTCGCCCCCAGCGTAAATGTAGATAAGTCATTGTAAACCTCAATGTTCTCACCGTCATAAATTAAAGGGGTGATATTACGTGCTGCTGCCGCAGTGCTTTCCTTCAGTGTAAAGTCGGTGATGTGGCACACTATATCCCTCGGTGGATCGGTGGGGGCCGGCAGTCTCGGGCGGAAGACCCTATGCGCACGATCTATATGTTTGGGCGTGAGCCGGGTATGGCCCAGGAGTTCACCGAAAAAGGCCACCAGGTAGGCTCGGAGGTCCGTGACGGATTCCCTTACCCCGCGTATGCAAAGGTTGTGGCGCGTGATCTGTTCTCCAGGTCATCGATGTGGCACCTCATGTCCGACATGACCGCGGCCTCCTGTGATCCCGCCGCCTCCTCCAGGCGGCGTTCCACGTGCTCCAGCCTGCCATCCATCTTCGTCATGTCCAATCGAAGACCATCCACCTCTGCCTTGAATGTGTCCTTCACCGACAAGATCAGTCGATCAATGTCGGCTCTGGTAGGCAAGGAAGCAATCAGGGATTCCAGGTGTCCGATTCCGCCATGATCCGGAGGTCTCGTTTGAGAGCGAGGTGGGGAGGTCGCCATGCTGGTGTCCGCACGAGGCAGGAGTATCGGGTCTGAGACTCCTAAGAAGGCGTCTAAAGTACCAAGTTGGGTCTCTCCGAGACGCTTACGGGGTGTAGCAGGTCCTCCTTTGGTTTTTGGTTTGATCATGTCCAAATTTGCGATGTTTAATGCTGATGTTTGACGGAGGTGTCAGGAGCTGGAAGTTCAAGCTGCCATCTTGTCCAAGCACCAGGACATGCCCCCTTTTTATTATTTTTTTATTTTTAACCTTTATGTCATGGAAAAATAACTGTTCCTTTAATACCCTTTTTTTTTTAAAACCTTTTTTCCTTGTTTCCTGTCCCCCAGGGCACTACCCGGACCGCCATACACCTTTTATGGCCAATATCTTGCATATATGCCCTCTTGGAGGGCACTCTAAAAATCGAACGTTCGAGTCCCATTGACTTGCATTGAGTTCGAATCGTGTTCGCGTTCGAATCCGAACTTTTTCAAATGTCTGTGTTCGAATGTGATTTGGGGCCACTATTCCATTCTGACCATTAATTTAACTGCTGGAATCTTAGTGTTATGTGCACATAAAAGTTGTCAATAAGTCACTGCTGACAAAAATGGTGTAAATTGTGTATAACTGAATAATTATCATGACCGCAATACGATAGAGAAAAAAACTTTAATTATCAAAGGGTTAACGCACTAGTCCATAGATCTTGAAAATAAGGGGTTTATTCGCAAAGCACCAAACCTGAACGTAATTACTTCCATTGAAAGTTCAGAGAATTAATGGCTTGATATTAGGGGGGAGTGAAATAGAAAATTGGTGATGTTTGCATTTGTTCCTGTGCTAAATCAGTAGAACGATTTTTTTAACTATTTACATTATATTTTTCAGACTCATAATTAAGACAGAATTTCTGCCTAAGAAGCTTCGTGGGTATATGCTTCCTTTGTCTCAGGTATTGTCATTTTAACTACACAAATATTCATATTTAACACTCACAAAAGTGGAACATTTATCAAACTGTCATTTTCTGTACTGATTTATTGATGACAAAATTAACTCCTGGTTAGCTCCACCTTTTACAACAGCAGTTTACTACTGTGCCACAACCACCAAAATAGCAGTGTGGAAGTGTGACCTTCTCTAACTTACTTCTTTACACATACAGGGTTATTTAAAGAGAATCGAAAAGTCACCCACTTTCGGTGACTTTCTGTTCTCTTCAATTCGATGCGATTCAGCAATCCTATGTCGGCGACCCCAGGGCCGGCCTTAGACCTTTGGGCACCCTGTGGGAGAAATCTTCACAGTGCCCCACAGTAGCCACACACCCTACCATGACCACGCCCCTTTATCCAATACCTCCCAAAGCTAAACCCCTTAAAAATCTGGTAGCGCTTTGGTATTCGCGCTAGCTTGTGCGAGCTTACTGTACTTTGCGCGTCCTATACTTAACCTGGGGAAAGCAATCAGTAGTTAGCGTTAGGATAAGTAAGGTATTACAAAGTCCTAGCGCTAATTACTGCACTGATGGGTTAAAGAAAAGTTTAGCTACTCCTAATCCTAAAAGCTGGTATTAAGTGACTCAGTTTATGCAGAACTATTTAGCAGCCCCTAACAACCTCCTAAATAAATCCAATACTCAACTCACATCCTGCGGCAAGAATGTTGGCTCAATCTGCCGCTTCTCCTGTCTGCTGAGTGAGACTGGGGACAGTCTGCAAGATCGAGATTGCGCAAGGCCCGCGGCCCGAGTCCTATGGACTCCAGTAGGTGATACTCACGGCAGCGCAGAAGTGCTGCTACGTGGTGTTTGAGCGTATGACTCAGCTGCACAGCAATAAAACTCATGGCAAGATGCAGTGTGAATTACTATTCTCTAATTTCTGTGTACCCTCTTTCTCACCCCACTCTGTCACACATCTCTCTCTATTATCACTGTGTGACCCCTCGTTCTCACTGTGACCCCTCGCGCTTTCATCCCTATCTCTGTGATCCCCTCTCATCCCTCTCTATGATCTCTCTCTTATCCCTTTATGATCCCTGTGATCTCTCTCTTATCCCTCTCTGTGATCTCTCTTTCATCCCTCTGTCATCCCTCTCTGATCTCTCGCTCATCCCTCTCAGTCTGATCTCTCATCCCTCTTTCTCTCTGATCTCTCATCTCTCTCTCTCTGTGATCTCTCATCCCTCTCTCTCTCTGATCTCTCATCCCTCTCTCTCTGTGATCTCTCACCCCTCTCTCTGTGATCTCTCATCCCTCTCTCTCTCTCTCTGTGATCTCTCATCCCTCTCTCTCATCCCTCTGTCTGTCTCTACTATCTATAAGTCTCTTCACTGTGTAGTGTTGCCCCCCCTGCATGCTGCCCCCTCCTCCTCCCTGCCGAGGTGAGATCAGAGGGAGACCTAGGCCGGGGGGTAAGGGGGGAAGTTGGCGGGGGGGGGGCGCTCAGTAAATTAAAAAAAAAAATGCTGCCCAGGGGAATCAAGGAGAATCTTACCTATCCCCCTGGCTGTGACTGCTGGTCCTGCTTTCGCTGCGGCTTCTCACCGCCTTTCCACATTGCGTGGAAACAGGAAGACATGTGGAGGAGGATGGGGAAGAGCAGCTGTTGGTGTCTTGCTCAGCAGCTGATGAGCGCCACCTACTGGATGCTTCCTCCACAATAATCCTCCTGGACCGCGGGGCTGCTTGAGCTGTGTGCCAGCTTTTGGTTGCCATGGCACCCTGTGTGATGGCGCCCTGTGCCACCGCACAGCTCGCACACCCCAAAGACCGGCCCTGGGCGACCCTGCAGTGTATTCAGCAAGCACCACAGGGCCAACGTAATGCAAGGAAAAACCGCCGCAAACCCAAACACTCACCGCAAAACCCGGCGAACGCTCACCGAAACCTGCAAAAACATCTGGATTAACCCGCCGAACACACTGAGAAACCCAACTAGCCGCCGATCACAACGCAGAGCAGCCGCCAGAAAAACCCGACACGCAGATGAAGGAGGTGGAAATCTACTGAACGAAAATGCCTGGAATTTACATATAAGATCCATTGAATGATAATAAAAAGGGCAGTTACAGTAAAAAGAAAAAACGATTTAAAAAAAGAACGGAAAAAAGTTTTGCAATAAAAATCCGAAAAAATGCCTAAAAGATCCTAAAAAAAATCTATAAATAAAGAGACTTTTTACTGCGGAATATAATATTAAACTGTTTATTAGATATTGACTTAAAACGGGAATATTTTTAACATTGAAGCCTGTGGGAATCGCCTGAATAAATCTGTCGAATGAAACCACCGAACAGCAGGGCATTTCGGCAACTTTTCCCTGCTGTTTTGTGTTCTCTGAATAGATGAAGCATTGCTTCTCTATGGGGATTTCACTGCCCTCGAACAGGCACTGAACAGGCAACATTTGTGCAGGCAATTCGCCAGCATTTGGCGAACTGTCTGCTCTCTGATAGGGATGAGCTGTTCGGTTCGATATGTTCAGAGTTTGATTCGAACATCAGCTGTTCGTCGAACTCCGAACTTTTCCGCGTGTTCGCCGCATTTTCGCCCACAATGGACCACAATGCACTTTTCCACTGGCCTGAAGCTTGTAATTGGCTACAGCCTGCACCTGACCACAGTTTAGGTGCAAGACAGGTGCAAGACTATGCCAATCATGGCTCAGAGTCCTGATTGGGCAAATTTTGCCCAATCATGGGCTCACAGAGCTAGGTCCCGCAGCACATTATATAAGGCTTCACTCAGCCACAGCGCGTGTTTTTCGAGAGGATATTGTTCTGTTAGTGTGTGTTCTCACCAGGGCCGGACTGGCCTACCGGGACACCGGGAGTAATCCCGATAGGCTGCTTTCTTTTTGGGCCGTTGGGTTCGTTTTATAGTGGAAGGTAGTTCTGTTTTTTTTGGGGTTTTTTAAGGCCGCAGGCTGCTGCTTTACTGCTAAACAGCAGGGGGCGCCAAAATCCCAATCACCAACAGACACGCATTTTGTGTGTGCATAAGGTGCCGGGTGTCTGGCCCAGCCCAGCAGGGTTTACTGTCCCACATATTGAGCAGTCTGGTTGTGAGTGCCCCCCTCCCCTGCTGCAGTTCCAGGTGAAGGAAGCATGCAGGGGCTGTGTGTGAGTGTGACAGGCAGGAAGTCAGACTGTGCAGCTCTGTGCTCTCCAATGGCATGCAGAGGTGCGCGGGGCTCTAGCACCGAGAGGCCAGTCGAGGATCTGCACATGAAGGGAAGGAACTGACAGCTCTGGGTGGCAAACCTGAGGCACATGTGGGGGGAAACCTGCTGTCATGAGGACACAGGTAAGAAACAAATACATGGCTGCCACCTATCCTGCATACCCAGCACATTGCTTGCAGCATGTCCCAGGGGTCTAGAGCTCTTGCAGGATCCATTGGAGCCATGCAGTGGTAGCTCTGCCCAGCTCTCTCACTCCAGCCTGTCTCCCCATGTGATGCCCATGATAGCAGCAGGAGGCAGAGCAGCCCTTCACACATTCACATGGGTTTGATTTCTGGTTTGGAAGGGATTATTAACTCAATTTAGTTTAGGGAAACCAGCTGTATTGTTACTGGTTTCCCCAGGGGTTCGTCATTACTGAAGCAAACCCTGCTCTAGCTTTTCAGTACTTTTTTCAACTGGACATATTTCCATTTTAAGGCTACATGTGCCCCAAATGAATATTTTTCTTGTAGAAGTTGTCTCATTAATGGGGAGACTTTTACATGAAACAGGCGCCCCCTCTGCCGGTGCATTTTCAATACCCCATGAAAGAGGAATATTAGGGGACCTCAATGCTCTAACAGACCGGCCTCACCTCGCCCACCACCTGCATGCATTGAGACATGCTAAAGTCTCACAGGGACACATCTGAAGGCTTTAACATCCCAAGAGGTTCTGCAGAAGCTGTGTCTGTTACTAGGACATGCGTGCCTTGCAGTCATACAAGCTGCCATGTCTATATCTCAATGCTGTGTGCAGAGGAGGGCTGGCGGACAGGGGCAAGTACAGTCACCCAATTACCTTTAGATGTCTGTCCTTATAAATGTCTGTGTGTCTCTATGATTTTCTGTGTGTAACATGTATATATAGTTGTTATCGGTCTCACCTTTTGTACAACGCTACGGAACTTGTTAGCACTTTATAAATACTTGTAACTGTATGTGTCGCTGTCAATGTGTTTTTCAGTCTCTTTTGTGACTTTCATAGTAATTTGGAGTGTGTCGGTCTCTGTGTCTCTGTGTTTCAATGTGTCTGTTTGTTGGGGTCCCTGTGTACATATCAGTGTGTGTCAGAGTATCTGTGTCTCTGTTTCAGTCGCTGTGCCTATCAGTGTTCCTCTCGATCTCTGTAACCATTTCATATGTTTCTGTGTCCCTGTCAATGTGTACGTGTGCCTGTCATTGTCGTTATTGTGTGTGCCTGTCAATGTTTCTCATAAAGTGTCTCTGTAACGCTGCGTGTCTCACTGTCTATATCAGGGTTATTCACAGAGAGGTGAAACTCAGGAGAATGACTGAAGTGAATATTCTAGGTCAAAATAACCAAACCAGAAAAATTCTCCCGTTTTATCTCACTTTCCAAATCAGCTATTTGGTCTAGATTGTTCTCTTCTCCTGCCAGTTCTCCTGATTTTCACCTTTCTCTGAATAACCCTGCATGCTATATGTGGGGGAATAAAAGTTGCCACCCATTTTTTTTTACTTTGCTCCTGGCCCCACACTAAGGCCTGCTCTGCTCAGAAAGCAAGTTCAGCAGAAGAGAGACAATGCGATCTGTGCTCCATGGAAGACCGTGTTGGTCTCCCACCTGAACCGCCCAGGATTAGACTGAATGGGCCAGACTGATGACTCTCAGTGGACCACCAGGGAGACCAAATATATGCCACTCTGCCCACTGGACCATCATGGATTGGACCCCCATCCTCCAAAAACATTAAGCAGAAGAGACGGTAACAGGTCTATTATTTAATAATGTACTATTAAATTTATTAATAATTTAAATCGATTTTAATGAAGCGGAGTATAGCTTTCAGACCTGAAAAAGATGTATACTTTTGAAAGCTTGACTTATAAAAGTAATGTTAGTCCAATAAAAAAGGACTTCTGCTATACTCTAGGGATTTATATACAGTATATAATGAATTTGATGGCGGTTTAACTAATAAAATTACTGGTTGTACATTGTTCCAACCAAATACATGAGACCATGGGCTGCTGTGACAGATTGATTCTGCTTTCATATCTTACCATTAGGCTGGCCGTCCACTGGATCCGTATTTGTGCGATGGTGCGATCATCCGATATCGCGTCTCGTCGTCCGACCGATCCTACAACATGCAGGTGAATGGACCATCGTCCATTGCATCCGACGTCCGACATCAGACTTCCAGCGACGGTGAAAGATGCCATCAGATGTGCAATGCCTTCCATTTGAGGGGGAAAAATCGCAGACATCTGACAGATCTCTGGAAAGAAGATGGATGTAGACAAGCTGATCAGGGGAGTGATTTGGATTGATTTTGATCTGGAGAGGTCAAAGGAAGTGGCAGATGGAGGCTGCAGGTTATTTTAACATGGTCTGCATTCCCACCTGTTTACTGAATTAACAAAATATATAAATATGCAGACACTAGGGTTACCAGGTTGGCCATGTGTCACTTATTCAAGTTGATGGGCATTGCATGAAAAGTGCCACCCTGGAACATGTAGAATCCATACACTGCAGGTAAATAAAAAAGGAATACCAGGTGACCAATCGCTACTATGAATCTGGCTGCATATCCCATAGGTTTTAAATGTAATTTTTTTTTAAAACCATATTTTTTTCTTCTTAACAATTTTTATAATTTTTTTTTTTTAAAAAGGACTGAGTGTTTCTAAAAGCAGGATGTGCTGGTTTTTTATACAAAACCAGTTCATTATGGTTTTGGCAGCCTTTGCATTCCACCGCTCTCTGATTTTGATCTGGATCATCTGTGGTCGCATGACAGATCGCACGCAGTGGACGACCCTAGTCTGACCTCGTCGGACGACTGATGTCGTCCATGGTCTGATGAAAAAGTCGGTGAAAGTCTGATGAAAAAGACTACAGATCCAGTGGACGGCCAGCCTTAGTGTCCTTTTCGTTTGCACTTATTACAATAAAGGGCTGGTCTAAATTTATTTCCAGGACTGCTTTTTATTCCCAATCCGGCCCTGGTTCTCACTGCCACTAGCTATTGTGGGGGTCTCACTTCTACAAAATATCTGGGAATTGTTGTAATCTATGTGTTCTCACTGCCACCAACTATTTTGGGGGTCTCATTTCTACAAAATATCTGGGAATTGTTGTAATCTTTGTGTTCTCACTGCCAGCAGCAATTGTGGGGGTCTGTAACGTTGGGAGCTTCCAGCCCTACCTGTGTGCTTGAGGGCAGCATGTCTGATGCTGCTCGCTGACCAATGCCCGGTTTAAATGGAGACAGGCAGGGAGGTGGTTGCATGAGGCGCGGCTTGAGTGGGGGGCGTGGCCTGGTGAAGGTCTTTAAAAACCCTCAGTGTATTCTCAGCAGTTGCCAGATCGTGGTTATCCATACCTGAGCTCCTTGTACCTGACTGCTATATTGAATTAACCCGTTATTGACCTCTGCTTGTTTCTGACTATTCTGCCTTCTGTTGCCCTAGACCATTTTCTTGTACTACGCCACTGCTCTGATATCGATCCGGCTATTCCATTTGACCATTCTGAACTCTGTATTCCTGATTCTGGCTCGGCTGACTACTCCCCGTGTTGTTAACCCTTTCTGTCTAGCTAGTTTACCTGGCCAATTCTAAGGACCAGACAGTTAGAGATCTTTCACGGCTACTCTGTTGGTAGCTTCTGGGCTCTGTGGAGTGTGGGGTGTTAAGTACTGCGTGGTGGGATCTGGGAACCGTGACATTACGATCTGGCCACTATGGATCCCGCAGACTTAACACAGCACTTGGCTAACTTTGTATCCAGACAGGATGAGCAGGATCATAGGATGGATCAGTTTGCTATTGCCTTACAAACTATCCTGACTCGTACGGCTCACCTGGAACCGGCTGGGGTTGCACCCCCGCTTGATATACCTGTGTCCCCTGTCGTTCAGACATCCCAGGTACACATGACCGCTCCTATGAGGTTTGACGGTACTCCCTCAGAGTGCCGGGGATTTTTGGTCCATGTGGATATTCATTTTAAATTAAATCCACAGATGTTTTTCTCTGACATTGCCAAAGTGGGGTTCATTATTAATCATCTGTCTGGCAGAGCATTGACATGGGCGACTCCGTTATGGAAGGCAGAGAAGCCTATCATACGGGATTATAAAGAATTCATAGCCGAGTTACAACATACATTTAATCATACCAGAAAGGCCACGGTAGCTGGCAAATCCTTGTTCCGCATACGTCAAGGGAACAGGACTGTTTCTGATTATGCCATAGAATTTAAAACCTTGATCTCTGATGTGAACTGGACAAATGAGACACTGGTTCTGGCTTTTATGGAGGGGTTATCAGAGTCATTGATGCATGAATTGGCTCCACGTAAACTACCTGAGGTATTGTGTGAACTCATTGATTATTGTATAGATCTGGATAATCAGATAAGGGACAGAAGGACTCCAAGAGAGAAGCCCAAGAGACCGTTACCTAGGTTGGCCCCTGTCTTTCAGGCACCACCAAGAGAGTTATCTCCTCCCTCTGAGCCTATGCAACTAGGTCGTACTAGGAAGAGAGAACAAGGCGTTTTCGTGAGGGATTGTGCCTGTATTGTGGTTTGGGGTGACATGTACGATTTCAATGTCCTACTCGTCCTAAGATGCATGATAAGCTGGAAAACTACCGCACCTAAGGCAGCTGAGGAGACAGGCCTTGGGTGTGACATGCATGTCTCCTGTCAAAGACACTAAACTTATGTTACCAGTATCCTTGGTTTGGGAGACCAAGACCACACATACTACCGCTTTTTTTGATTCTGGGGCTGCTGGCAACTTTATCGATGTTAACTACGCTTCTTCCATTTCTCTACCTCTGGTTGTAAGAGAGACACCCTTAGCCGTCGAAGCCATAGACGGCAGACCGTTATCCTGCCCTAGGATTACTCACGATATGGTTACAGTGGTTCTTACCACTGGTCTCTTGCATAAAGAAGAAATCATATTTCAAGTTATCCATTCACCTTCCAATCCTGTTGTACTTGGTTTCCCTTGGTTGGTGGAACATAATCCTGTTATTGATTGGGCTAAGGGAGAGATACTGTCTTGGAGTCCTGCTTGTTTTGGGACTTGTTTAATACCCATTCAGCATGTCGGTGCCCTGAACACACCCACAGCTCCTCCATTGTCTACAGAGGTTCCTGACCAATATGCCGACCTCAGGGCTGTATTTGATAAAAGAGAGGCAGAGAAACTGCCTCCACATAGACCATATGATTGTGCCATAGATATTCATCCTGGTACCATGCCTCCTCGAGGCAAAGTATATCCTCTTTCCATAAAGGAGAACCAAATTATGGAAGAGTACATAAAGGAGAATTTGGAGAGAGGTTTTATCCGACGTTCCTCTTCTCCAGCAGGGGCTGGGTTCTTTTTTGTGACTAAAAAAGAGGGAGATTTACGCCCGTGTATCGATTATAGGGGGCTTAACAAGATCACCATTAAGAACGTGTACCCTATCCCTCTCATATCAGAACTGTTCGACAGGTCAAGGGGGTCAGCAGTATACACAAAACTTGATTTAAGAGGAGCTTACAACCTGATACGTATAAAAGAGGGGCATGAGTGGAAAACAGCATTTAACACCAGGAGTGGGCATTATGAATACTTGGTCATGCCTTTCGGTCTTTGTAATGCTCCAGCGGTATTCCAGGATTTTATTAATGATGTGCTCAGAGATTTCTTACAAACCTTTGTTATAGTATACCTAGACGATATATTGATTTACTCTCCCGATCTGAAAACCCACCATGCACAAAATTACTGGACAATGGTCTTTATTGCAAACTAGAGAAGTGTTTATTCGACATTACTATTGTGAAATTCCTTGGGTATATTATCACTCCAGAAGGTTTTAAGATGGATCCTTCTAAACTCACGGCCATCTCAGAATGGCCTCTCCCTCAAGGTCTCAAGGCCATATAGAGGTTTCTGTGGTTTTCCAACTATTATAGGAGATTTATCAAGAATTATTCCACTGTAGCCTCCCCTATCATTAATATGACACGTAAAGGTCTGAAGAACCAGATCTGGTCTTCTCAATCCAAACAAGCATTCGAAGCCCTCAAACAAGCTTTCACTTCCGCTCCCGTGTTACGGCATCCTGATCCCAGGATTCCGTTTGTTCTTGAGGTTGATGCTTCCGAGATAGGCATTGGGGCTGTCCTGTCTCAAAGAGAGTCTCCAGGAAAACCTCTACATCCTTGTGGGTTCTTTTCAAGAAAATTATCACCAGCAGAACGCAATTATGATATCGGTAACAGAGAATTGCTTGCTATTGTGTCTGCCCTATCAGAGTGGAGACATTTGTTGGAAGGTACTCTTGACCCTTTATTGATAATTACTGATCATAAGAACCTTACGTACATCGGGGATGCTAAACGTTTGAATGCGAGACAGGCCAGGTGGTCATTGCTACTGTCTCGGTTTAATTTTGTATTGACTTACAGACCAGGTGACCCCAATGTAAAGGCTGATGCCTTATCTCATCAATATGACCCGTATGAATCTAATACACAAGACCACAATCCTATAGTTCCTCCTGAACGTATTGTGGCTTCCACAGTCTTGTCTGTCTCCTCGCCTTTCCTGGAACGCCTCCAGGCAGTTCAAGTAGGGGCTCCACCTGACAAGCCTCCAGATATGTTGTTTGTACCTGAAAAGGAAAGACCAGAATTACTCATAATGTTTCATGATTCTAAACCAGAAGGTCATCCTGGTATTACTAAGACTCTTACCAGTATCTCCAGACAGTTCTGGTGGCCCACCATGCGACAGGACGTACGTCTGTTTGTTTTGGCTTGTCAAGTCTGTGCCAGAAGCAAAACCAGTAAATCCTTGCCTGTCGGTCTATTGCAGCCTTTACCTATGCCTAAGAGGCCTTGGTCTCATCTATCTATGGATTTTATTGTGGACTTGCCGAAGTCCAAGGGTCATACTGTGGTTCTGACAGTTGTAGACCGCTTCTCCAAAATGGCTCATTTTGTCCCTCTACCTAAGCTTCCTACTAGGGATGTGCACCAATTTTTTTTTCGATTCGATTTTTCAAATTTTTAAACTTTTCGATTCGGCTGCTTTCTGTTCCGATTCGGTTCGATTCGGTTTTCGGGTACATTTATTTTTCGTAATATCGACCATTTTTCGTATTTTCGGGTCACTTTATTAGGTTTCTATATCGACTTTTCGTTTTCGGAATTGTACATGGTTTTCGGCATATCGCCAATTTTTCGTTTTTCGGAACTTTGTTTTTTCGGAACGTCTGTTCTCGTTTCAAAGCTGTCTAACTCTATTCGTTTTGATGAAAACTACTATGGTTTACTTTAATACTACTTTATATATTTTTTATAATAAATTTTTGGTTTGTTTTTCGGATCCGATAATTCATTCTGTCGATACGATAATTCTGGCGATTCTATCGTGTTTTTTTAATTAACCCTTTCGCTGCTGTGGCATTTCCCGCCTCTGTGCTGAGGTCATTTTTACCGGTTTTGCTCATCATGTTTAAACGTGTTTTGAAGGCTTATTTTAGTATATTACCCAGACATATTATATATCGTTCTTTCCGTCAGACTCGGCAGATTCATAATAGGTCATTATTATATGTATACGTCATGACCTGTCTGTATATTATAACAAAAAAATGCAATAAAATATGATTTTTCAATAATTTACAATGTGTAAAGTGTTTTTTTTTCACATTTTAACGCGCGAGCAATTGCGGTTATATTTTGTATGGGGTGCGCTTGTTAAAAAAAAAATTAGAGATGGGGTCTCGTTACATTTTTTTTTGGGGGAAATTACACGATTTTTAACAAATGCACCGCATACAAAAATCGTTAGTGCAGCATCATTGTTCACATTAGAATTGAAATGGGAACAATATAGCTGCATTAACAAACCAAAAAAATTATTTTTTTTTAAATATTTTTTTATTTGTAATTTTTTTACAAACTTTTCACATTCGTGTTTGGTATCGTTGGAACGGCCATGCTCTGGCCGATCCAACAATACCAAACTTTAACCCCTAGCTGCCACGGATCGGGAGTTCATTTTGGAACCCCCTATCTCCACCATTGGTGGCAACTAGGGGTTAACTCCAGGACTGGCGTCATCGTGCTATGCACGATGACGCCAGTCCTCAGGGGGAGTTCCCGGAAGCTTGGCCGACATCCGACATCCTCGTGGACATGCCCCAGCTCCTCGTGGACATGCCCCAGCACCTCGTGGACATGCCCCAGCACCTCGTGGACATGCCCCAGCACCTCGTGGACATGCCCCAGCACCTCGTGGATATTGCCCCACCACCTCGTGGATATTGCCCCACCACCTCGTGGATATTGCCCCACCACCTCGTGGATATTGCCCCACCACCTCGTGGATATTGCCCCAACCACCTCGTGGATATTGCCCCACCACCTCGTGGATATTGCCCCACCACCTCGTGGATATTGCCCCACCACCTCGTGGATATTGCCCCACCACCTCGTGGATTATTGCCCCACCACCTCGTGGATATTGCCCCACCACCTCGTGGATATTGCCCCACCACCTCGTGGATATTGCCCCCCCACCTCGTGGATATTGCCCCACCACCTCGTGGATATTGCCCCACCACCTCGTGGATATTGCCCCACCACCTCGTGGATATTGCCCCACCACCTCGTGGATATTGCCCCCACCACTCGTGGATATTGCCCCACCACCTCGTGGATATTGCCCCACCACCTCGTGGATATTGCCCCACCACCTCGTGGATATTGCCCCACCACCTCGTGGATATTGCCCCACCACCTCGTGGATATTGCCCCACCACCTCGTGGATATTGCCCCACCACCTCGTGGATATTGCCCCACCACCTCGTGGATATTGCCCCACCACCTCGTTAGTGCAGCATCATTGTTCACATTATAATTGAAATGGGAACAATATTGCTGCATTAACGAACCAAAAGAAAGAAAAAAAAATGTTTATTTAATTTTTATAATTTTTTTTTTTAAATATTTTTATTTTTAATTTTTTTAAAAAACTTTTCACTAGTGTTTGGTATCGTTGGAACGGCCATACTCTGGCCGATCCAACCATACCAAACTTTAACCCCTAGCTGCCACGGATCGGGAGATATGAACTCCCTATCTCCACCGTTGGTGGCAGTTAGGGGTTAACTCTAGGACTGGCGTCATCGTGCTATGCACGATGACGCCAGTCCTCAGGGGGAGTTCCCGGAGGCTTGGCCGACATCCAAGATGTCGGCCAGCTCCGGGAAAGGATCACGAACCGGCGCTTTTCAGCGCCGATTCGCGATCCAGCTCCCCAGGGGTTAATGCCAGGCACCATTTGGAAGGGCAGGCTGTGCCCTTCCAAATGGTGCCTGGGTTAACCCCCGCAACGCCACCGATCGGGAGGGAGAGAGGTCCGAAGGACCTCCCCCCCCCTCCCTTTCAGGCGCCTCCTCCGCACATGCGGGGGGGGGGCGCCTGAATTAGGTGTCATCGCGCTGCCGCAATGACACCTAATTTCACCGGCGGCGGTTCCGGATGCTGGGCTGACATCGAGGATGTCAGCCTGCACCGGGGGGGCCAGCGATCGGCCGGAACCCGGCCGAACGCTGACCCCAAAGGGAGGATGCGCTCAGCGCGTCCTCCGCATACCAGCAGCCATGCGGAGGACGCGCTGAGCGCGTCCTCCGCATCGACGTGGTTAACAGTGTGGAAACCAAGCAATACATAACTAACTTATTAACGTAAAGCAACGCACACAAACAGGAAAATATAGAAAAAATTGAAAATTTATTTACAACATGGGGAAGGGAAGGGAACATGCCAAGGATGGCAAACTGCCCAACAGGGGCACAAACAACACAAAGAAACATACAATGGCGGCCATCTTCCAAGCCAGGCGTTCAAAGTATTGGTTCACTTTTAGAATTACTGGCATTTGAGGAGATGTTGGAGCTGGTCCGCATCTTTGATTACAAAGATTATGACTGCAGTAAGGGCCCTTACGGCAGGAAAAATAATTTTAGGAAGGATCGTATCATTGACAAGCTACGCGCACCACCATCCTGGAGGTGTTTGGGAAAGACGGGACGAAGGACCAGATCAGAAAACGCTGGTCCGACCTCAAAGCAGGCGAGCAGGAGCAGCTGAGGCACATCCGTATTGACTTGAGTATTGTCTCTTACTGCCGCTCCAGGATGTCCGCGGTGTTATTAAGGTGTTCCCGGAGTTCCTGGATGGCATCCAGTGTTCTGACAGCCAGCCTTAATTCGCCAATCGCCTCTTGATTGCTCGGTCTGGCTTCTTCGATATATCCAATAAATGAAAGAAGGAAAATACAGTAAGTAAAGCAGGTTTCTATTTTTGACTGAAAGTCTTGAAAAAATATAACAGTAGTATATACCAGAGACGGCATCCTCCGACGGCATCCTCCGACGGCATCCTCCGACGGCATCCTCCGACGGCATCCTCCGACGGCATCCTCCGACGGCATCCTCCGACGGCATCCTCCGACGGCATCCTCCGACGGCATCCTCCGACGGCATCCTCCACCACCACCGTCTGCATATCCAGTGCTATATGTAAGAAATTAAAGAAATAAAAAATACAGTAAACAACAAAACTGATTTATTTTTGAACAAAAGTCGATGCAAAATACAACAGTAAAAAAAAAAAAAAAAAAACCTGGACTGGCGGCCTCCTGCTGCACCGGCTGCCTCTCTCCTTCGCCCTCCTCCTGGTCCTCCTGCTCCTCTTGTGCTATACATAAAAAAAAATTAAAATACAGTAAACAAAAAATGTTTCTGTTTTTGACCAAAAGTCGTTGCTAAATAAAACAGTATATACCAGCGCTGGTGGACGCCCGTGGCTCCCCCTCCTCCTCCGCTGGGGCACTGGTCCCTGCCCAGGCAGATTCGGCGGCCTTCTGCCAAATCCAAAAAATATAACACGTAAATAATGCAGACTGGAAAAAATGGTATATCTATACAATATATTGCTGAAAGTATTGCGCACCCCTCCACTACCCCACTACCAGCTTGACCCACCACTACTCCCATCTCATAGGTCTAAAGTCACAAAATATTTATTTATTTCCTCTGCACACAGACATATATTACCGTTCATTTATATATTTTTTTCAGAAGTAAACATTACGTTTATTCAATAAAAAACTATTATTTGTGTTGTGTGGCGTACAAAGCGCATTGTGCTGACGGCTTTTAGTTATTTTATAGAAGGCCTCAGCCTCAGTTTCACTTTCAGTTTCTGCTAATAATAAAACTGGATATTGCAGAAACAACAGAAATCCACCATTTTTTTTGAAATTTGCATCTAAAGCATTCAATGACACTGCTGCAGCAGCTGCTGAGGATGTATTGAAGGCGGCTCTGTTTGGATGCACTTTCAGAAGAACTACATGTCCCATCCTATCACTTAGCAAAGACGCAGAGATTTTTATTGATGCGCAGGTGGTTGATAATATTGGGCAAGCTGCGGGTCATCTCGTATGCATCACTCAATCACAACAACCCCCCCGCCAGCACACTACAGACTATACACACAGTGCCAAAAGAAATCCAGCAGTAGGTTATGTGGGAGAGGCTGAACCCGATGGACGCATGTCTTTTTTCAGCCTATATAACTATGTAACTATGTAACTATGTAACTTCATCTATATACATCAAATATCACAATTTTCACGAATACGTAAAATCACAAAAAAGAAGAGCTATGGCAAAAATGCATGTATGACGAATTGTGAAAACGCAAAGCTATACACAATCATATTGCATGAAAAAAGGGACTAGATAAATCAACGTATTTCTGTGCACATTAGCACATGCAAGCACATTATTATTATTATACAGGATTTATATAGCACCAACAGTTTGCACAGCGCTTTACAATATAACATGACACTTACGTTTCGCTATGACGCGGCGGATGCGCCTCAGCTGCTCCTGCTCGCGTACTTTTAAATCAGACCAGCGTTTCCGTAGCTGTCCTTTGTCCGGTCCTTCCCAAACATCTCCAAAATGGTGGTGCGTTAGCTTGTCAAGGATACGATCCTTCCTGGCGTTATTCTTCCTGCGGTAAGGTCCGTTCCGGCAATCGTAATCTTTGCTATCAAAGATGCGGACCATCTCCAACATCTCCTCAAACGCCATATTTTGGGCCCGTTTCTTCCTGGGTGCAGGTGGTTCAACTTCATCATGAGATGATGACGAGGTCTCCTCTCTGGCAGCGGCCATCATGAGAATAATAAAAACAATATTTTTGTTCAAAAAGTTGTCAATAAAACTGGCTCAATAAAGTTACGACATGTGCGCGCGCGCATGCGCGACCCGCGGACGAATCGGATCTGACCAAAATACAAATATTCTGATCGGATCATTGGAAACCAAAAAAAATTTAGATTCAGCGATATAACCGATACTAGTTAAATATACGATGTCCAGACTTACCGAAATGGAACCGAAATCCCGAATGGAACTGAAATCATGAATAGAGGGAAAATAAATTTCGATTTGACACATTTCAAGTCCATTCGAAATTCTGAAAATTTTTCGATTCGGTTCGGTAAACAGTTCGGATTCGACATTTTCGGATCTAAAAAATTTCGGATTTTCGGCCCAATCGAAAGACCCGAATCGGGAAATTTTGTGAAAATTCCGAAACCCGAAACGCACATCCCTACTTCCTACAGCCAAAGAACTGGCGGTTGTATTTGCTAGAGAGATTGTACAAATACATGGGGTTCTGTCTGAAATAGTCTCTGACAGAGGAGCCCAGTTCGTCTCTCGTTTTTGGAGGGTTTTCTGTGCAGAGATGGGGGTGCGATTGGCCTTCTCTTCAGCATATCATCCACAAACCAATGGGGCAGCAGAGAGGGAAATCAGGGTCTCGAGCAGTACATACGTTGCTTTACCACACAACAACAAGACAATTGGTTGGAGTTGTTTGTAACGGTTAGCCCCTGCTTGGGCCATCGTGGTGGATTGGAACATGAGATGAAGCCCTTAAGGCAGGTGAGTAACTGACTGGACACAAGGACAGATGGATTTCTCCAAAACCAAGGCGCACCAAAAAACAGAACAGAATTGCCACTAAGCTCCGAAGGCTTCAAGACCGACAGACAACTTAGGACACTCAGAAACACAAAGATACACTTGACAATCCGTGAAGTGAGCAGGCTGCAGGACAGTAAACAAAACAGACAGACTATACTAAAAGAGGTCCTTATAAGCGGCCTCTGAATATAATAAACTAAGACAGACAAGGTACATAAAACATGAAACATACAAGAATCAATCAGGCAGAGGTTGGCAACAGATCAGAAATATACAGTACCAGGGGGGAGTAGAAGGGATAGTCAAAAATAAAGCCGAGGTCAGAACCAGAAAACACTTGAACAGGAATGCTTTGCAGCAACTCAGGAAACACGAACCAGACAGAACCACCATCAAACTCCACAAACAGTCAATGAGGCTCTGTGCTGCTGGGAATATATAGGGAGTGGGTCTGTGTGATTGGGCCATGTGACCCCAGACCAGGAGATCACAACAGAACCCCAGATCAGCCCTAAACAGCACAGCCAGACACACCATAGGGAAAAACAACATGAAGACCCTTCACCACCAGGGGGCAAGGCCGAGACGTGACATAACCCCCTCCCTTACGGGTGACCTCCCGGGCACCCAAAACAAAAAACATGGCAGACAGAATCAGGAAACCAGATCACGAACACCAGTCACCAAAGTCCTTTGAGGTCCCATTCAGAGTCCTCATCCTCCTCCACAAGACGCCCCCGTCTATGAGGGTTCCTTTGAATGGCTACCCAGTGGTCCTTCCTGAACACCAGTCCAAAGGGCGACTGCACATAGCCCTCAGGGACATGACGGGGTTGGGGGATCTCGGCATCAGTCAGACTGGACATAGAATCAGTTGGACTTGGGTTAGTCACCTTTTTACGTCTTCTCCTAGAACGAGATCTAGAACCGGTGACCACCCCACACAGCAATAGTAGGGGCAGACTTGGTTATCTGTTTCACACCACACGATTGAAACCTCTCTACCCCACAAGTGGGTTTGACAGCAATGGACCCACTGCAAGACGTGGCACAGTGGTCACGTGACTTGACTTGGATACGACTCCCTTGCAGCTCGACTTGGACAGACTTGACAACTCGCCTTTAACTGGCACACCGTTGGAACAGAGGACATTGCCAGGATATGATACAACTGGCACCTCACCATTGTTACAGATTTCACCTGGAGGAGTGCACTGTGGACCCTCCGAGTCATCGGAATCCTCCTCAAAACACCTGAGAGCATTAGGGTCTTCTTGATCATGGCCCAGTGTGCCTCACGGAACACAACATCCCATGGGGATCGTATATAACCTTCGGTACAGGGCTAGAATTTGTAGCACCAGTCAGTTTGGATGTCACTCCATTAACTGGCAAATAACCAGAAACAGACATACCTGGCAGCGTGCCATCAGGGACTGACATGAGGGCTCTTGGCCCAAACCAGACATGAAGGACTTAGTACCCACCTGGGACAAAATTGGCATATCGCCAGAAACAGGCATTAGGGGCACATTGCCCGAATTACACATGAAGGGCTTGGGACCCACACTTGGCAAGACAACGGTAGAAACAACAATGGACCCACTGTGGGACAAGGGCACAGTGGTCTCATGTGTTAATGTAAGCACATTGGTCTCATAACCTAACGAGGCCTCAGCAGTCTCGCAGCAGGACATGGGCACGGCTGCCTCGCAGCAGGACATGGGCACGGCTGCCTCGCAGCAGGACATGGGCACGGCTGCCTCGCAGCAGGACATGGGCACGGCTGCCTCGCAGCAGGACATGGGCACGGCTGCCTCGCAGCAGGACATGGGCACGGCTGCCTCGCAGCAGAACATGGGCACGGCTGCCTCGCACAACACGGGCACAACTGTCTCGTGGATCGGAATCGGCATGACTAGCAGCTCACTAGTAGAACCAGGCATGAAGGTTTCATGTTTAGATACAGGCACTTCGGCCTCATAACAAAGCATAGGCACGGCTACCTCGTAGCTCAACATCGGCACAACTGACTCGTCAGCAGGCAGGAAGGGCTCTGGGCCCATGACAGGCGTGAAGGGCTCTAGGCCCACCTGGGACAAAACCGCTGACACACAGCTTGGGAGGGGTGCCGCTGACACACAGCTTGGGAGTGTTTACCGCTGACACACAGCTTGGGAGTGTTACCGCTGACACACAGCTTGGGAGTGTTACCGCTGACACACAGCTTGGGAGTGTTACCGCTGACACACAGCTTGGGAGTGTTACCGCTGACACACAGCTTGGGAGTGTTACCGCTGACACACAGCTTGGGAGTGTTACCGCTGACACACAGCTTGGGAGTGTTACCGGCAATGTGCCAGGTTCTGGCACCGCTGACACCTTGTCAGACAGAAACAAAACTGGCCTCCCGCCGGAACGAACTAGGCACAATACAATGTGCAGAACAGACAGGTTTTTCTTTATGCTGTGTACCTGTAACAACAGCGCCACCCTGGGCCCTTGTGGCATCAGCGCCACCCTGGGCCCTTGTGGCATCAGCGCCACCCTGGACCCTTTGTGGCATCAGCGCCACCCTGGACCCTTTGTGGCATCAGCGCCACCCTGGACCCTTGTTGGCAACAGCGCCACCCTGGACCCTTGTGGCAACAGCGCCACCCTGGACCCTTGTGGCAACAGCGCCACCCTGGACCCTTGTGGCAACAGCGCCACCCTGGACCCTTGTGGCAACAGCGCCACCCTGGACCCTTGTGGCAACAGCGCCACCCTGGACCCTTGTGGCAACAGCGCCACCCTGGACCCTCTGTGGCAACAGCGCCACCCTGGGCCCTAGACCCATGACAAGAACTGAGAAACAGTGATCCACTGCATAACATGGAAGCAGGTAGTGTGCCTTGAGGTGGAACAATTTTGGCTTTATTACCACACATGGAATTTGCAACACCCCTGCATTGCACCAGAAACAGGAGGTCCCAGCAGTAGGGTCAGCGCTATGGCTACATGACGTGGATACCAGGGTCTCACCCTGAGAACATGACATTCTGGTTTGGGCTTTAATGGACAGCAAAAGATTTTATGCTGGGGTGAACTGCAATAATAACAGAGATTAAGAATTCTACGTCTCTCTCTTTCACTCATGGGAGGTTCCCCAGAGACTCTGCTGGGAGGAACCGCATATTAAGCACACTGAGAGACAGCATTAACCTCTTCAGCTCTGTCAGCAGATCAAAAACCATCTGAAGCACAGAATTTACAACCCAGTAAGCTCACCTGCAGGCATTAATGACTGTTTGTAATGTAACGGTTAGCCCCTGCTTGGGCCATCGTGGTGGATTGGAACGAGATGAAGCCCTTAGGCAGGTGAGTAACTGACTGGACACAAGGACAGATGGATTTCTCCAAAACCAAGGAGCACCAAAAAACAGAACAGAATTGCCACTAAGCTCCGAAGGCTTCAAGACCGACAGACAACTTAGGACACTCAGAAACACAAAGATACACTTGACAATCCGTGAAGTGAGCAGGCTGCAGGACAGTAAACAAAACAGACAGACTATACTAAAAGAGGTCCTTATAAGCGGCCTCTGAATATAATAAACTAAGACAGACAAGGTACATAAAACATGAAACATACAAGAATCATCAATCAGGCAGAGGTTGGCAACAGATCAGAAATATACGTACCAGGGGGGAGTAGAAGGGATAGTCAAAAATAAAGCCGAGGTCAGAACCAGAAAACACTTGAACAGGAATGCTTTGCAGCAACTCAGGAAACACGAACCAGACAGAACCACCATCAAACTCCACAAACAGTCAATGAGGCTCTGTGCTGCTGGGAATATATAGGGAGTGGGTCTGTGTGATTGGGCCATGTGACCCCAGACCAGGAGATCACAACAGAACCCCAGATCAGCCCTAAACAGCACAGCCAGACACACCATAGGGGAAAAACAAACATGAAGACCCTTCACCACCAGGGGGCAAGGCCGAGACGTGACATTGTTGCTCTGGGCTGAGTATGCACGTAATAACGCCGTTAACGAGACCACTGGCCACTCTCCTTTTTCTGCCATCTATGGTTTTTTCCCTCCGGCTCTACCGCTTCAGTTTACTGAACAGGTCATCCCGGCTCTCGATGACCATCTCACTCAACTGCAAGAGATTTGGAGACAGATTCGAGAAAATATGGAGCGCAATGTTGCTGTCCAGAAACGCAAGGCTGACAGGCATAGGTTACAAGCTCCCTCCTATAACGTGGGGGATAGAGTTTGGTTGTCCACTAGGAACGTGAAGTTGCGGGTGCCTTCTATGAAAATGGCACCTCGGTTTATAGGTCCATATAGGATCATTCGCCGCGTTAATCCTGTGGCTTATTGCTCTTGCCCTTCCTAAACATCTTCGCATGCACAACGTCTTCCACACCTCCCTACTGAAGCCTTTGTTGTGTAACAGGTACACGCGGGTCGTTCCTCCTTCCTCCACCTATTCAGGTTGATGGTGAATCTGAGTATGAGGTTAGGAGGGTTTTGGATTATAGGCTGTGCAGGGGCGCTCTGCAGTACTTGTCGATTGGGTGGGTTATGGTCCAGAAGACCGGTCCTGGATTCCAGCTTCCAACATGTCTGCCTCTAGGTTGGTCAGGGCGTTCCATGCCTCACACCCCGATGGCCCTGGTGGTCGTCCTGCCGCTCGTCCTGTTGGTCGTCCAGTGGCCTCCCGTGGAGAGGGGGGTACTGTAACGTTGGGAGCTTCCAGCCCTACCTGTGTGCTTGAGGGCAGCATGTCTGATGCTGCTCGCTGACCAATGCCCGGTTTAAATGGAGACAGGCAGGGAGGTGGTTGCATGAGGCGCGGCTTGAGTGGGGGGCATGGCCTGGTGAAGGTCTTTAAAAACCCTCAGTGTATTCTCAGCAGTTGCCAGATAGTGGTTATCCATACCTGAGCTCCTTGTACCTGACTGCTATATTGAATTAACCCGTTATTGACCTCTGCTTGTTTCTGACTATTCTGCCTTCTGTTGCCCTAGACCATTTTCTTGTACTACGCCACTGCTCTGATATCGACCCGGCTATTCCATTTGACCATTCTGAACTCTGTATTCCTGATTCTGGCTCGGCTGACTACTCCCCGTGTTGTTAACCCTTTCTGTCTAGCTAGTTTACCTGGCCAATTCTAAGGACCAGACAGTTAGAGATCTTTCACGACTACTCTGTTGGTAGCTTCAGGGGTCTGTGGGGTGTTAAGTACTGCATGGTGGGATCTGGGAACCGTGACAGGGTCTCACTTCTACAAGATATCTGGGAATTGTGGTAATCTGTGTGTATTCTGTGTGTTCTCACTGCCACCCATCAGGGGGTGTCACTGATTTATAGGAGGTTTCTGGGAATTGTAATCTGTGTCTTCTCACTGCCAGCTATCAGGGGGTCCCACATACTTCTAGCAGATTTCTGCGAATTGTAATCTGTGTCTTGTCACTGCCACTCATCAGGTGGTCTCACTTATTTATAGGAGGTTCCTGGGAATTGTAATCTGTGCCTTGTCACTGCCATCCATCAGGGGGTCTCACAGACTTGTAGCAGATATCTGGGAATTGTAATCTGTGTCTTGTCACTGTTGCCAGCTATCAGGGGGTCCTATCAGGGGCTCTCACTGATTTATAAGTGGTTACTGGGAATTGTAATCTGTGTCTTCTCACTGCCAGCTATCAGGGGGTCCCACATACTTCTAGCAGATATCTGCGAATTGTCACTGGCTGCCAGCTATCAGGGTGTCTCACTGAGTTATACCAGAGTTCTGGAAATCTTTAATCTAGATAACACAGTTGAATCAGAGTTCTGTATATCTTTAATCTATATATCACCCACCATGTCAGAAAGACCTAAAAGGACAGGCAGACACTCCCAGACACAGATAAGAGGGCAAGCAGCCTCTGTGTTGGGAGGCTGTGCCTCTGGTCATCATCCTTTCTAACTGGTGCTGGTCGTCTTAAGCAGCAGCAACATACAGAGGATTTGGTGGATTGGCCATCCTCATCCTCCGAGTCCTCTGCCAGCCAGGCTTGTAGTGGTTTACAGTCCACCTCAGCTGCCAAAGCATCTAATGCAGCCTCCATGTCCACAGCTACTCCTGCCGTAGCCTCACTATCACACACGGAGGAGTCAGCTGAATTGTTTGACTACAATGACAGTGACATGCTGCTTGAGGATGCGCAGCAAGTACAGTGCTCTGATTCAATCTCTGAGGTTGAGGAAGGGAGTATAATCAAACTAGAGGAAGGGGGTGCCAGTGACACAGAAATAACTGGCACTCATGTTCCCCCAGCAGCTGCAGCATACTGCCAAGTTGGCTCCATTGATGAGGAGATAGGGGTGATGACAATGATGATGAGGTCACTGACTCCACCTGGGTGCCTGATCGAACAGAGGAGTCAAGTGAGGAGGAGGCACAACAAACACGAGGCACAACGTCCTCTATGACCAACCGTAGCCAGTCCAAGGCATCAGATGTCAGAACTGCTCAGGTGCAGAGCGCTGTTGTCTCAAAGCACACATCCAGGAACTTTGCTGTCTGGGAGTTTTTTAAGACATGTGCAGCAGACCGCACCATTGCTATTTGTAATCTATGTCAGATGAGAATCAAGTGTGGGAAAGACATCCCACGCTTGGGTACCACGTGCTTAAAGCGACATATGACCACCTGCCACGAATCCCATTGGCACAACACTTTGCATAGGTCCTCCTCCTCCTCATCTGTCTCTACCCCCACTATATGTCCTGCCATGTCATTGCCTACAACATTCACTGACAAGGATGATGCTACAGTAATGGGTGTACCAGGTCCTTCCTCAGAATGTGACAGCATCCCATCAGCTGAAGATTTACACAGTCAGATTACGTTGCCCCAGCTGCTGCAGCATAAGAAAAAATATAGTCCCAACCATCCCCAAGCACAGCATCTAAATGCCAGCTTAGCAAAATTACTCGCATTACAGCTGCTGCCTTTCCAGCTGGTGGACTCTGCTTTCTTCCGTGAATTTTCTGAATGTGCTGTACTACAGTGGCAGGTTCCAAACCGCCATTTCTTTTCACGGAAGGCCATTCCAGCACTATACCAGCACGTGGAAGACAATGTTATGGAGTCATTGGTTAAAGGCAGTCAGCAGCAAGGTGCACATAACTTTAGACACGTGGTACAGCAAGCATGGACAGGGCCGTTACATTTCCTTCACGGCACACTGGGTAACTCTGATTGCAGCTGGGAGGGATCCAAGACGGGGCTCTGTGCTGGAGCTTGTTCATCCACCATGCCTCCAGAAAGCTGCTTGTATGAGGTCTGTCTGCTCCACCACCACCTCTCCCTATTCCTCCTTCTCTGTCTCTGGCGAAGTGGCACTTAAACCGACGTGTGGCAGGGGCTACGCAATGGCTCAAGCAAAACGATGCCATACTGTGCTTGAGCTGGTTTGTTTAGGGGACAGGAGCCACACCGGGCCAGAAATTCTGTCAGCTCTGCAGGGGCAGGTGCAGAGATGGTTAACACCACGCCAGCTTCAGCTGGGAATGATCGTCTGCGATAATGGCAGCAACCTTCTCTCCGCCCTACGCATGGGTAAATTGACGCATGTACCATGCCTAGCACACGTCCTAAATCTAGTGGTACAGCGTTTCCCAACCAAGTACCCAGGGCTGCCAGAGCTTCTCAGCCATCCCAGAAAAGTCTGCAGCCACTTCAGACTGTCATTCCCAGCAAGCGTTCGCCAGGCAGAAATTCAAAGAGAATTCCACCTTCCCACAAACCGTCTGATCTGTGACATGCCCACCAGGTGGAACTCGACATTAGCAATGCTGCAGCGTCTGCACAAGCAGCAGAGGGCCATCAACGAGTACCTGTGTGAGTATGGCACAAGGACAGGTTCAGGTCAACTTGGTTCCCCCCCCTGCAGTGGTTGATGATCAAGGATGCATGCACTGTACTGTCACCATTTGAGGATGCAACGAGGATGTGAGCAGGGACAGTGCATGCATCAGTGACACAATTCCTTTAGTGTTCCTGCTGGAGCACTTTCTGCGGGGAATTATAGATGTGGCACTAGAGGCAGAGCAGCGGGAGGAAGAGGAGGCCTTCCCTAGGTCTGAAGGCCCCAGTCTTTCAGCAGACAGCATTCCAGCGGGTCCTACTCAGATCAGACAGGAGGAGGATGAGGAGGAGGAATATTTAAGTAGTGGGGGCTTTGAAGGTGGGGATTCCTCAAGGGAGGGTTTTGTGTGCCCAGAAACACAAGGGCTAGTGCGTGGCTGGGAGGAGGAAGTGCACGATACGGTCATCCTCATTGACCAGAAAGACTCGGAAGCTAATGCCACCTCCAACCTACGCTGCATGGGCTCCCTTATGATGCAAAGCCTGCTAAAGGACCCCAGGATTCGTGCTATCAAGGAGAGGGATCATTACTGGTTGGCAACCCTTCTTGATCCACGATACAAGGGTAAAGTTGCAGAGCTCATCCTGCCCGCACAGAGGGAGCACATGATGAAAAAACTTGAGGACGCTCTAAAGCTACACTTGTGTAACACCTTTCCAGGCACTGGTAGGTTACCAAGTGATGACACACATGCTTCTGAGGCTGCGGATGATCAGAGGAATAGTGGTGAAGGCCAGGGCCGCTTGACTGATGCATTTTTTAATTTTTTTAGTCCACGACGCCCAGGGACATCAAATGTAGGCACCCATTGCCAGCGTCTTCACCATATGGGTAACTCTGATTGCAGCTGGGAGGGATCCGAGACGGGGCTCTGTGCTGGAGCTTGTTCATCCACCACGCCTCCAGAAAGCTGCTTGTATGAGGTCTGTCTGCTCCACCACCTCTTCCTCCTCCTCCTCCTTTTCTGTCTCTGGTGAAGTGGCAGTTAAACCGACGCGTGGCAGGGGCTACGCAATGGCTCAAGCAAAAAGATGCCATACTGTGCTTGAGCTGGTTTGTTTAGGACACAGGAGCCACACCAGGCCAGAAATTCTGTCAGCTCTGCAGGGGCAGGTGCAGAGATGGTTAACACCGCGCCAGCTTCAGCTGGGAATGGTCATCTGTGATAATGGCAGCAACCTTCTCTCCGCCCTATGCCAGGGTAAGTTGACGCATGTACCATGCTTAGCACATGTCCTAAATCTGGTGGTACAGCATTTCCTAACCAGGTACCCAGGGCTGGCAGAGCTTCTCAGCCAGGGCAGAAAAGTCTGCAGCCACTTCAGACGGTCATTCCCAGCAAGTGTTCGCCTGGCAGAAATTCAAAGAGAATTATTATTATTATTATTATTCTTTATTTATAAAGCGCCAGCATATTCCGCAGCGCTGTACAATAAGCACAGTATAGACAGGGTTACAATACATTGAACAACATTTGACAAACAGTACAGGAGGAGATGAGGGCCCTATTCCCGTAGGAACTCACAATCTGGGAGGGTTGGGGTTGGAAACAGGAGGAGAGGACTGTAAGGTGAGAGTGATTGATGGTTGCGTCAGTGAGTTGGGTGGTAGGCCTCCCTAAA
This sequence comes from Leptobrachium leishanense, assembly GCA_009667805.1. Classification (NCBI taxonomy): domain Eukaryota; kingdom Metazoa; phylum Chordata; class Amphibia; order Anura; family Megophryidae; genus Leptobrachium; species Leptobrachium leishanense. The sequence goes on along the minus strand of CM019065.1, from coordinate 260,905,876 downwards.
TAGGAATGTTTTCAGGGAGCGTTTGAAGGAAGAGAAGTTAGGGGAAAGTCTGACAGCACGAGGGAGAGCGTTCCAGAGAGTGGGGCTGCGCGTGAGAAATCCTGCAGTCTATCATGGGAAGAGTGATGCGGGGAGAGCTAGGCGCAGGTCACTGTTTGACCTTAGGGAGCGGGCTGGGGTGTATTTGGTGATTAGTGAGGACAGGTAGTGGGAGCTGAGTTAGTGAGGGTTTTGTAGGTAAGGATAAGGATTTTGAACTTAATTCTGCAGTGGATGGGGAGCCAGTGAAGGGACTCGCAGAGGGGAGCGGCAGAGACAGAGCGGCGGGGTGAGGTGAATTAGCCTGGCGGAGGCGTTCAGGATGGATTGTAGGGGGAGAGGTGGGACAGAGGGAGGCCAGATAAGAGATTATTGCAATAGTCGAGTCGGGAGATTACCAGGGCGTGTATGAGTTGTTTGTGGCGACAGCGGTAAGAAATGGCCGAATTCTGTAAATATTACGCAGTTGGTATCGGCAGGAGGAGGAAAGAGACTTGATGTGGGGGATGAAGGAAAGAGCAGAGTCAAGTGTAACTCCAAGACAGCGAACTTGGTTTGATGGGGAGATGGTGATACCCTCCACCGTGATCGAGAAGTCAGGAGGTGGGGCGGCATTAGAGGGAGGAATAAGTAGGAGCTCAGTCTTTGACATGTTGATCTTTAGGTGGTGGGAGGCCATCCAGGAGGAGAGATGCCAGATAAACAGTCACTGACTTTGGAAAGGACAGGGGGAGAGAGATCAGGGGTAGAGAGGTAGATCTGAGTGTCATCAGCGTAGAGGTGGTAATTAAAGCCAAAGCTGTTGATGATTTTGCCCAGGGAGGAGGTGTAGATGGAAAAGAGCAGAGGACCAAGGACAGAGCCTTGAGGTACACCAACAGATAGAGGCAATGAGGAGGAGGAGTTACCAGCAAAGGACACACAGAAGGACCTGTTGGATAATAGGAGTCAATCCAAGCAAGTGCAGTGTCACCGAGACCCAGAGAGTTGAGGGTCTGTAGAAGGAGGGGGTGGTCAACAGTGTCAAAAGCAGCCGAGAGGTCAAGCAGGATGAGAATAGAATAGTGGCCGTGTTTTTTAGCAGTTAGGAGGTCGTTGGTGACTTTGGTGAGGGCAGTTTCAGTTGAGTGTAGGGGACGGAAGCCAGATTGCAGGGGGTCAAGTAGGGAATTGGAGGACAGGAAGAGGGAGAGGCGGTTGAGGACTAGTTTTTCTAAGAGCTTAGAGGTAAAGGGAAGCAGGGATACAGGACGGTAGTTGGATGGAGAGTTGGGATCTAGGGATGGTTTCTTTAGTAAAGGGGTAACTAGCGCGTGTTTGAAGGCGGATGGAAAGGAGCCAGTGGAGAGAGATAGGTTGAAGATGTGTGTGAGAGCAGGGGTGAGGGAGGAGGAGAGGGGAGGAATTAGATGTGAGGGAATGGGGTCGAGCGGGCACGTGGTGAGATGTGAGGAGGACAATAAGGAATTGACTTCCTCCTCAGTGGTTGGGAGGAAGCGGCAGAGGGTGGCAGATGGGACCTGTGGGAGTGGAGGTGGCAGATAACTATCTTGTGTTGGGATGTTGCTTCTGATAGTTAAGTTTTACTGAGGAAGTAGTCTGCCAGCTCTTGAGCGCTGAAGGCAGCTGAGGGGGGAGGTGCAGGTGGGTAGAGGAGGGTGTTGAAGGTGGACCAGAGCCGTTTAGGGTTGGAGGACAGCGTAGATATAAGAGATGAGAAGAAGGATTGTTTGGCCAAGTGGAGGGCAGAGGTGTATGACCGGAGAATAAACTTGAAGTGAACAAAATCAGCTTCAGAGCGGGATTTCCTCCAGGCACGCTCTGCGGTGCGGGAGCATCTTTGCAGGTAGCGAGTCTGGAGGGTGTGCCAGGGCTGAAGCTGGCGGCGTGGGGCCTTACAGAGTCGAAGAGGAGCAAGAGTGTCTAGAGCAGAGATAAGCGTAGTGTTTGGTAGTGATTAGTGGCAGCATCAGGGCAGGTGAATTCCACCTTCCACAAACCGTCTGATCTGTGACATGCCCACCAGGTGGAACTCGACATTGGCAATACTGCAGCGTCTTCACAAGCAGCAGAGGGCCATCAATGAGTACCTGTGTGAGTATGGCACAAGGACAGGTTCAGGTCAACTTGTTTTTTTTTCCCCCCGCAGTGGCTGATGATCAAGGATGCATGCACTGTACTGTCACCATTTGAGGAGGCAACGAGGATGGTGAGCAGGGACAGTGCATGTATCAGTGACACAATTCCTTTAATGTTCCTGCTGGAGTGCTCTCTGCTGGGAATTATAGATGTAGCACTAGAGCACTAGAGGCAGAGCAGCAGGAGGAAGAGGAGGCCTTCCCTAGCTCTCAAGGCCCCAGTCTTTATGCAGACAGCATTCCTGCGGGTCCTCAGATCAGACAGGAGGAGGAGGAGGAATATTTAAGTAGTGGGGGCATTGAAGGTGGGGATTCCTCAAGGGAGGGTTTTGTGTGCCCAGAAACCCAAGGACTAGTACATGGCTGGGAGGAGGAAGTGCACAATGGGGTCATCCTCATTGACCAGGAAGACTTGGAAGCTAATGCCACCTCCAACCTACGCTGCATGGGCTCCCTTATCCTGCAAAGCCTGGTAAAGGACCCCAGGATTAGTGCTATCAAGGAGAGGGATCATTACTGGTTGGCAAGCCTTCTTGATCCACGATACAAGGGTAAAGTTGCAGAGCTCATCCTGCCCGCACAGAGGGAGCACATGATGAAACAACTTGAGGATGCTCTAAAGCGACACTTGTGTAACACCTTTACAGGCACTGGTAGGTTACCAAGTGATGACACAGGTGCTTCTGAGGCTGCGGATGATCAGAGGAAGAGAGGTGAAGGCTGGGGCCGCTTGACTGATTTAGTCCACGACGCCCAAGGACGTCAAATGTAGGCACCCATTGCCAGCGTCTTCACCATATGGTGCAGGACTATCTAGGGGCAAGGGCAGACCTGGATACCTTTACAGCAGATGATCCACTGGCTTACTGGATGTTGAGATTGGATCACTGGCCAGAACTTAATCAATATGCTATGCAGCTACTAGGTTGCCCTTCATCCAGTGTGCTTTCTGAAAGGACGTTCAGTGCCGCTGGAGGTTTTGTCACAGACAAAAGAGTGCGTCTGTCCACCGACTCTGTAAACCGGCTGACATTTATAAAAATGAATCAGTCCTGGATCAGCAGCTATCAATCCACTGATGCTGATGTAACTGAATAGATCGGGGATCTCCTCTGCATTCACAAAACTTCCGCCACTGCACTCTTCCACAATACCATAAAGGGGTTATGGTGTGAAGGCACTTGCTGCCACTAAAGGCACAATATTTGGGTGCACTGCCACTGACGCCTATATTACCAGATTTATATCATTTTAATATTGGACCGCAGGGTCCAACCCTGCACTCTTCCACAATACCACAAAGGGGTTACGGTGTGAAGGCACTTGCTGCCACCAAAGGCACAATATTTGGGTGCACTGCCACTGACGCCTATATTACCAGATTCATATAATAGTTTCACCATAATTTAGCCAAAAAATCACTAAACTTTTTCTGCGTAACCTGAAATGTCTCCTCTTTTCATACAGACTGCCGCCCCAAGCAGTTGTTTATGAATAAAGGAAAACCATTTACCGTCATTTGAAATGTCATATTTTTGTTTTTAAATGTTTCTATACATCCTACAAATCCGCCACTTCACGGGCAGGTTATGGTGACCTCCTAGGCACGATATTTGAAAGACTTTTTCGTTTTATTCTTGACCTTTATTTCATGGAAAACTCACTGTTCCTTTAAAAACTTTTTTTTTACTTTTTGTCCTTGTTTCCTGTCCCCCAGGGCACTACCCAGACCCCCATACACCTTTTATGGCAAATATCTTGCATATATGCCCTCTTGGAGGGCACTCTAAAAATCAAACTTTCGAGTCCCTTTGACTTGCACTGAGTTCAGTTCGTGTTCGAACTCGAACTTTTGAAATTGTTCGAGTTCGAATGCGAACCGAACACGGGGGCGTTTGGCTCATCCCTACTCTCTGAATAGCCGAATGGCCAGGAAAGGCTGAATTTCAGTGTTCGGTTACCTTTCGGCCACAATTTGGATCGCTTTGAATAACCCTGATAGTGGGCACCAATAGTGGGCAGACGATTTGCACTGATAAAAAAAAAAGCAATTAAATGCTATTCGATCAAAGCATAAAAGCCAGATAATGAGCCAAAAATACACAGCAGAGGAGAATTAGACATTCTAGTTTGTACAGTGTGTTGTATATGCAGGTGTGTTCTGCCCAGTTTCACATACCAGCACCTGCCCTCGTAATATGGTACTAAAACGGGGATGCTAAGGGGAAACCTGCAGGCTTATCTGTAGCACGCTCTGGACGAAGCCATGTAGATATGGCAAAACGCGCATTAGCGTACTAATGGTGTTAACTATTTGTTTTTAACTGTTCACCCAATCTGGTGTAGCGCTCACTGCCGGAGGAGCCGCTGAAAATGAACCACGGGTCAGTCTCCCCGCACTAGGGAATAAATATACTCCAACACGCTGAACAGTTTTATATTTTAAAAGGTTTACTAAAAGGTTTGCAATTCTTGAGACACGGTATATGCAGGAAAATTTACAGTACTTTCGTAACACGATAAACGCGTAGCGGTAAAAGAAACGAAAACACGAGGGCTTCGTATTTTCGGAAAAAACCCCGACCGAGCAGAAAATTAAAAGATACGAAATTCGAGGAAAAACCGCGTAGCGGGACACAATAAAATACACAGTTCTCGTATCACGGTAAACGCGCAGCGGGAACAAAAAAAGGAAAATTGTTCAGAATGTAACTTTAACTTTGCCCCCTTGTATGGATAGGAAAAAGGAAACTGAGTCCTGCACAGGTTAAGTCCCAGAACGTGAAGTGGTATATGTTTGTGTGTGTAGGGTACCGGGTACTTTTCAACTGGCCAGTGAGTTTACTTTATCGATGTCTTCGACTAGTCAGTTGGGGCCCTGTGGGTTTAGAAAGAAAGCAGCAGCGTACGCTCTTATTCACATACGGCCTTGGGGCCTCTCACCCATCCAGCGCAACTTGAGGTTCCGTTGACCCAGGACGTCTCTCCGCTCGATATTGACTGGGGACGCCGACCACCGGATCTGTTGTCTGGCCTTCTATCGATCAGCCGCGACTCAGCCAGCTTACCGCCTGCTCCCCGCTTCAATCGACCGCGGTACTCCTTACTCGAGGGGTCTTCTCTCCTCAGCACTGCACTCGGATAATAGATGGTGATGTCTGTCTCCCGCAAGGCTGGGTGACCCAATCCTAAGGCCCAATCCACTCTGTCTGCGTTCCGGCCTGTCTTTTGGTCTCTCCTTCTCTGTGTGTGCATCCACTCTCCTCTGCTCCCTGGCGCGCTCTGCCTGTCCTCCACGAGGTGCAGGATGTACAGCGTCTCCACAAACCCACCCACTTCCTGTTTCTTCGCAAAGCATGCCGGGACATGTAGTTCGAGTGTCCAGGATCTTTAATCGTGATTGTCTCCATCTTGTGGCCAAAAATGGATACTGCCACAGTAAACTTTAATACATCGCTACACTGGCATATTAGATATGGGCATCTGACTATTCGAATTATCAAAAATATATACCGATGGCTCCAAATTTTTTGTGTTGAATGAATAGGGACAGCACAGAAATCGCTATAGTATTAGGGGCTTTGACTGTGTGAAAACTGGATTTTCTAGCTTATGGCCCAATGCCTGCATGAATTGTCGAGGGCCCAGCAATACCTATGTGGTGTTCAAATCTAATGCTGCATTGATTACATCTGTGTAGCCAGCTAGCCTTAATGGCAGACTAATCACCACGTAACTGTGAACTGTGGTAAATTTGGTGCTGTGTCCCACTCCGTTGTTGGCTGTAGTATTGATAGACCGGTTGCCCAACGTGGTTATATTTTCAACACTGGTTCCGTTATGTTTGCTCGAGATCTCGTGTAAAACGCTTTAAATTTACAAGTCTTATCTGGTTAACTCCTAATTTAGGACATTGGGAACCCACTGGTTCTAGTGACATGCAGTTCTGACCCTGGCAACCGGAAACATGTTGCAGAGGGATACGCATGCAATTGTCCTCTGGATTGTATCAAGTAAATTGATGTTGTTGAGGAATGCTTAATATAGCTACTCTATTTGGTTGATCAGAGGAATAGTGGTGAAGGCCAGGGCCGCTCTCAAACACAAACACACAGAGCCCCTGCTTTCAAACACACACACACACAGCCCCTGCTCTCAAACACACACACACACACACACACACACAGCCCTGCTCTAAACACACACATACAGCCCCCTGCGCTAAACACACACACACAGCCCCCTGCTCTCAAACACACACACACACAGCCCCCTGCTCTCAAACACACACACACACACAGCCCCCTGCTCTCAAAACACACCACACACACAGCCCCCTGCTCTCAAACACACACACACACAGCCCCCTGCTCTCAAACACACACACAGCCCCCTGCTCTCAAACACACACACAGCCCCCTGCTCTCAAAACACACCACAACCCCCTGCCTCTCAAACACACACAGCCCCTGCTCTCAAATACACACAGCCCCTGCTCTCAAACACACACACAGCCCCCTGCTCTCCAAACACACACAGCCCCCTGCTCTAACACACACACGCCCCCTGCTCTCAAACACACACACACAGCCCCCTGCTCAAACACACACACACACACAGAGCCCTGCTCTCAAACACACAGCCCCCTGCTCTCAAACACACACACACACCTGCTCTCAAACACACACACACCTGCTCTCAACACACACACACGCACAACCCCCTGCTCTCAAACACACACAGCCCCTGCTCTCAAACACACACAGCCCCCTGCTCTCAATCACACACACACACAGAGCCCCTGCTTTCAAACACACACAGCCCCTGCTCTCAAACACACACACAGCCCCTGCTATCAAACACACACACACACACAGCCCCTGCTCTCAAACACACACAGCCCCTGCTCTAACACACACACACACACACACCCCCCTGCTTTCAAACACACACTCACACAGCCTCCTGCTCTCAAACACACACACACACAGCCCCCTGCTCTCAAACACACGCACGCAAACACAGCCCCTGCTCTCAAAACACACACAGCCCCCTGCTCTCAAACACACACAGCCCCCTGCTCTCAAACACACACACACACACAGCCCCTGCTCTCAAACACACACACACAGCCCCCTGCTGTCAACACACACACACACAGCCCTCTGCTCTCAACCACACACACACACACACAGCCCCCTGCTCTCAACCACACACACAGCCCCTGCTCTCAAACACACACACACACAGAGCCCTGCTCTCAAACACACACACACAGCCCCCTGCTCTCAAACACACACACACAGCCCCCTGCTCTCAAACACACACACAGCCCCCTGCTCTCAAACACACACACAGCCCCCTGCTCAAAAATACACACAGCCCCCTGCTCTCAAATACACACAGCCCCCTGCTCTCAAACACACACAGCCCCCTGCTCTAACACACACACACGCCCCCTGCTCTCAAACACACACACACACAGCCCCCTGCTCAAACACACACACACACAGAGCCCTGCTCTCAAACACACAGCCCCCTGCTCTCAAACACACACACACACCTGCTCTCAAACACACACACACACACAGCCCCCTGCTCTCAAACACACACACAGCCCCTGCTCTCAAACACACACACAGCCCCCTGCTCTCTATCACGCACACACAGAGCCCCTGCTTTCAAACACACACAGCCCCCTGCTCTCAAACACACACACAGCCCCTGCTATCAAACACACACACACACACAGCCCCTGCTCTCAAACACACACAGCCCCCTGCTCTAACACACACACACACACACCCCAGCTTTCAAACACACACACTCACACAGCCTCCTGCTCTCAAACACACACACACACACACACACACACAGCCCCCTGCTCTCAAACACACGCACGCAAACACAGCCCCTGCTCTCAAACACACACAGCCCCCTGCTCTCAAACACACACAGCCCCCTGCTCTCAAACACACACTCACACAGCCCCTGCTCTCTCACACACACACAGCCCCCTGCTCTCAAACACACACTCACACAGCCCCCTGCTCTCAAACACACACACACAGCCCCCTGCTGTCAACACACACACACAGCCCTCTGCTCTCAACCACACACACAGCCCCCTGCTCTCAAACACACACACAGCCCCTGCTCTCAAACACACACTCACACAGCCTCCTGCTCTCAAACACACACACACACAGCCCCCTGCTCACTAACACACACACACAGAGCCCTGCTCTCAAACACACACACACAGCCCCTGCTCTCGAACACACACAGCCCCTGCTCTCAAACACACACACACAGCCCCCTGCTCTCAAACACACACACACAGCCCCCTGCTCTCAAACACACACACACACAGCCTCTGCTCTCAAACACACACACAAAAATCCCCCTGCTCTCAAACACACAACACACAGCCCCCTGCTCACAAACACACACACACAGAGCCCTGCTCTCAAACACACACACAGCCCTGCTCTCAAACACACACACAGCCCCCTGCTCTCAAACACACACACACACAGCCCTCTGCTCTCAAACACACACACAAAAATCCCCCTGCTCTCAAACACACACACACAGCCCCCTGCTCACAAACACACACACACAGAGCCCTGCTCTCAAACACACACACAGCCCTGCTCTCAAACACACACACAGCCCCCTGCTCTCAAACACACACACATACACAGTCCCCTGCTCTCAAACACACACACATACACACAGTCCCCTGCTCTCAAACACACACACATACACACAGTCCCCTGCTCTCAAACACACACACAGCCCCCTGCTATCAAACACACACACACACAGCCCCCTCCTATCAAACACACACTCACACAGCCCCCTGCTCTCAACACACAGCCCCTGCTCTCAAACACACACACACAGCCCCCTGCTCTCAAACACACACACAGCCCCCTGCTATCAAACACACACACACAGCCCCCTCCTATCAAACACACACACTCACACAGCCCCCTCCTATCAAACACACACTCACACAGCCCCCTGCTCTCAAACACACACAGCCCCCTGTTCTCAAACACACACAGCCCCCTGTCCTCAAACACACACACACATGATTCTGCACACTGCCAGGCAGCACCTCTATAGTATAATTACTGCAGCATATGAATCCTCAGTCCTCACACTGCCGGGCAGCACCTCTACATTATTATTAATGCAGCATATGAATCCGCACACTTCCGGGCAGCACCGTTACAGTATAATTATTGCAGCATATGAATCCGCACACTGCCAGGCAGCACACTCTCAAACACACACACACACAGCCCCCTGCTCTCAAACGCACACACACACAGCCCCCTGCTCTCAAACACACACACACAGCCCCCTGCTCTCAAACACACACACACACACACACAGCCCCCTGCTCTCAAACACACACACACAGCCCCCTGCTCTAACACACACACACAGCCCCCTGCTCTCAAACACACACAGACCCTTGTTCTCAACACACACACAGACAGCCCCCTGCTCTCAAACACACACACACAGCCCCCTGCTCTCAAACACACACACACACACACAGCCCCCTGCTCTCAAACACACACACAGCCCCCTGCTCTAACACACACACACAGCCCCCTGCTCTCAAACACACACAGACCCTTGTTCTCAAACACACACACAGCCTCCTGTCCTCAAACACACACACACACACAGCCCCCTGCTCTCAAACACACACACACACAGCCCCCTGCTCTCAAACACACACACACAGTCCCCTGCTCTCAAACACACACACAGCCCCCTGTCCTCAAACACACACACCCCTGTCCTCAAACACACACAGCCCCCTGCTCTCAAACACACACACACACACTCACAGCCCCTGCTCTCAAACACACACACACCCCCTGCTCTCAAACACACACACACACAGACCCCTGCTCTCAAATACACACACACATCCCCTGCTCTCAAACACACACAACCCCTGTCCTCAAACACACACAGCCCCCTGCTAACACACACACACTCACAGCCCCCTGCTCTCAAACACACACACATACCCCCTGCTCTCAAACACACACACGCACACACAGCCCCCTGCTCTCAACACACACACACACACACAGCCCTGCTCTCAAACACACACACAGCCCCCTGTCCTCAAACACACACACACCCCTGTCCTCAAACACACACAGCCCCCTGCTCTCAAACACACACACACACTCACAGCCCCCTGCTCTCAAACACACACAAACCCCCTGCTCTCAAACACACACACACAGACCCCTGCTCTCAAATACACACACACATCCCCTACTCTCAAACACACACAACCCCTGTCCTCAAACACACACAGCCCCTGCTAACACACACACACTCACAGCCCCCTGCTCTCAAACACACACACATACCCCCTGCTCTCAAACACACACACGCACACACAGCCCCCTGTTCTCAAACACACACAACCCCCTGTTCTCAAACACACACACACAGCCCCCTTCTCTCAAAAACTCAATCAGCCCCCTGCTCACACACACCACCCTCTCTACACACACACACTTGTTACATACTTACCCTAGACTGGAATCATTCCCTGTCTGCCTCCTGGCTGGGCTTTCTTTCTCCCCCCTTCCTGCACATGCTGGACACTTCTAGCACAGCAGGGGAGGGCGTGGTGGTTGTGGAGGAGGAAGGGGCGGACCAGCATGGCCCCACGTGAGTTGCTAGGCTGGCAGCCTCCTCTTCCTGATTATGAGATCGGCTGCCTGCGGTGTGTAGCAGCCGGCCGGTCTCATTACACAGAAAAAATGCAGCGGCAAAACACCGACCCGGGGGGCATTTGCCTCTCTTCCCCCCGGCCCAGTCCGCCCCTGATCCGGGCAGCACCTCTACATTATAATTAATGCAGCATATGAATCCACACACTGCCGGGCAGCACCTCTACAGTATAATTATTACAGCATATGAATCCGCACACTGCCAGGCAGCACCTCTACAGTATAATTAATGCAGCATATGAATCCTCACACTGCCGGGCAGCACCTCTACAGTATAATTAATGCAGCATATTAATCCTCACTCTGCCGGGCAGCACCTCTACAGTATAATAATGAAGCATATGATTCCGCACACTGCCGAGCAGCACCTCTACAGTATAATAATGCAGCATATAAATCCGTACACTGCCGGGCAGCACCTCTACAGTATAATTAATGCCGCATATGAATCCTCACACTGCCGGGCAGCACCTCTACAGTATAATTAATGAGGCATATGAATCCTCACACTGCTGGGCAGCACCTCTACAGTATAATAATGCAGCATATGATTCTGCACACTGCCGGGCAGCACCTCGAGGAAAGTTAAAAAAAATAATTAAAAAATGCTTAAAAAAAATCTAAAAATAAAGAGACTCTTTATTATAAGCAACGGTTTATTAGATATAGAATTAAAATGGGAATATTTTTAACATTGAAGCCTATGGGATTCAACATTTCCCACACCTTGTTGCTAAAACATTTCCCACACCTTGTTGCTAAAACATTTCCCACAACTTTTTTTAACATTGAAGCCTATGGGATTCAACATTTCCCACACCTTTTTTAACATTGAAGCCTATGGGATTCAACAATTCCCACACCTTGTTGCTAAAACATTTCCCACACCTTGTTGCCAAAACATTTCCCACGGCTTCAAATCGCGTTTAAACATGTGCAAAAGTGGTAAAAATTAGCTCAGCACACAGCGGTGAAATGGCTCAGTACTCAGCCATGAAAGGATTAAAAACTTTTTAAATTTTTTTTCCATTGTTTCCTGTCCCCCAGGGCAGTACCCCGACCCCCATAAACCTTTTATAGCCAATATCTTGCATATATGCCCTCTTGGAGGGCAGTTTCATTTTTGAATTTTTGAGCCCCATTGACTTGCATTGTGTTCGAATTCAAACTTTTTCAGATGTTCGTGTTTGAATTCAAACCGTACATGGGGGTGTTCGGCCCATCACTACTCTACAGTATAATAATGCAGCATATGATTCCGCACAGTGTGCAGATTCAGGTGCTGCCCGGCAGTGTGCGGAATTATATGCTGATTATATTGTAGAGGTGCTGCCTGGCAGTGTGCGGAATCATATGCCGCATTAATTATACTGTAGAGGTGCTGCCTGGCAGTGTGCGGAATCATATGCTGCATTATCAAGCCAAGGCAAGCGAGGCAGAGGTGAGCAGTCTGGCACACCAACTGTATGCATTGTCGCAGGAGCACCAGAGCACTGCCAGCCACCTGCAGGCTGAGCTCGAAGGGACACGAGCACAGTGCCAACAGCTCCAACAAGAGTTGTCCCTGGCACAAGCTGCCAGCACCCATGTGTCCACCACGGAGGAGAGCAGTCCAACATTGCCCCTGATAAATTTTGCACCAAAGAGCAATTGTACCCGGTGTTGCTGGAGGCTGTCCTGGCATCCAAGTGTGACTGGTCCCCGAGGAAAATGGGGACCCCCAGTACGCCACCCCTACCAACAAAGGTGCAGAAAGAGAGGAGACCACTCCCCTCCTGCCCAGAAGACCAGTGAGTGACCATCCTGGGAGGCTGCTAGGTTCCTGGTCCCAGGAACAATTGCACCCATTTGGGATTGTGGGGATTGCCATGGGCTGGGCCCCTGCTAAATGTTTGGGAGGTGGGCATCAGCAGAAGGAGAGACTGGGGACTGTAAATGCTGACTGGGTTCTGGTTCTGGGGCTTCAGAAATATCCTGGAGAAAAATACATGTGTGGAGGAGGCCCAGTGTGACCACTAACAAACAATTATTCGTTGTGGACTGTGGTGGCCTGTTGCATGGCGCACTGGACAAGAGGGGTGGCTTGCCTCTTACCCCGAGACTATGGTCCCACTACTGGGAATACCCCACTGAGGGTGCTTGTGCGCCAGCACCCTGGAACTTTACAAATGGTGCAGCAAAGGGACAAAGGGAGACGTCATGTCAGTGGCAAGCGATCCATTAGGATCAAAGCTCGCCCTGACGATCTGGAAGGGGCGGGACATATGTGACAAAACGGCCGCCCCAATGTTTATTTTCAGTTATTTTGCTTGCATTTCATTGTCTCTGTATATAGGGTAGAGTGTTTGTTCTGTGTGCCCTATTACCTGATGTCTGTGTTATAGTAAAATTCCCTTATTTGTTTATTGTAGAGTAATGTTTCTGTGTACCTTCTCTCTGTATAGTGTACATCTCTGTATTAGCTGTCCTCTGTCTTTATATTGTACTCCTCTGTGGCTACCCCCCTCTCTGTAAATTGTATACTCCCTGCTGTAAGAAGATTCCTTAAGATGAAAATGCATGTGTAAACAATCCATTGTGTTGGACGGCTCTCTCTATAGTAGGGATGTGCACTGTTTTTTTTCGGTTCGGGGCGTTCGTATTTCGAAAATATTAGTTTTGGATAGTTTTGTCCGATTTCCGTTTCGGCTCGTTCTTCGTATCGACTTTTTTCTCCGTGATATTGGACATTTTCGTGTTTTTGGATCGGCTTGTTTTTCGTATCGACTTAAACTAATGGTATTTCGGATGATCCAATATTTCTGTCGATACGGTAATTCTGCTGATTCTATCGTTTTTTTTATTAAATAAAGATCCTTTTTTTCTTATGAATATGCATTGCACAACTTTATTTAATCATATTAAAATGGTATGAAAGGAACAAAAATGAACAAAACGATTTAAAAAACGCAAAACTGACCCAAATGGTCTAAAAATAAAAACCAGAACAAAATTTTTTAAAACGAAAAAAAAGTTCATCAAAATTATCTGAAACTAAAAAAACACCCCAGAACAAATAAAATGATTTAAAACTATTTAAATCTCGCTGCTGAGGCATTTCATGCCTGAGTGCTGAGCTAATTTTTACCGGTTTCGCTCATCATGTTTAAACGCGTTTTGAAGACGTATTTTATTATATGACCCAGACATGTTATATATCGTTTTTTCCGGCAGACTCGGCAGATTCAAAATATATCATTATTATATGTATACGTTATGTCCTGTCTGTATGTATATTATAACAATAAATGCAATAAAATTAGAATTTTCAATAATTTACAACGTGTAAAGTGTTTTTTTCACATTTTAACATGCGAGCGTTTGCGGTTATATTTTTTGGTTGCGCTTGTTAAAAAAATTAGTAATGGGAGACTTGTTACATTTTTTTGAGGGAAAATTACATGATTTTTAACGCACCCCATACAAAAATCCTTAGTGCAGCATCATTGTTCACATTACAATTGAAATGGGAACAATATTGCTGCATAAACAAAACGAAAAAAATAAACTGTTAATTTTTTTTTTTTAAAAAAAATTATTTATTTTATTTTCATTTTTTATAATTTTTTTGCTCTGGCCGATCCAACGGTACCAAACACTAACCTCTGGCTGCCACGGATCGGGAGATAGGGGGTTCAAATGAACCCCCTATCTCCACCATTGGTGGCAGTTAGGGGTTAACTCCACAATTTACGTCATCGCGGTATGCACGATGACGCCAGTCGTCAGAGGGAGATCCCGGAAGCTTGGCCGACATTCAAGATGTTGGCCAGCTCCAGGAGAGGATCGTGACCTGGTGCCTTTCGGCACCGAATCACGATCCGGCCCCCAAGGGGTTAAAGCCAGCCACTGTTTGGAAGGGCAGGCTGTGCCCTTCCAAACGGTGCCTGCCTTTCACCGCTGCCCCCAGCCGATCGGGAGGGAGAGAGGTCCAAAGGACCTCCTCCATCCCTTTCAGGCACCTCCTCCGCACTCGCGGGGGGTCGCCTGAATTAGATGTCATCGTGCTAGCGTGATGACATCTATTTTCCCCGCCTGGGTCCCGGAGTGCCGGGCTGACATCCAAGATGTCAGCCCGCACCGGGGGGTGCAGCAATTGGCCAGAATCAGGGCCGATTGCTGCCTCCTGTGCTAGGACGCGCTCAGCGCTTCCATAGCACAGGAGGAGCACTTGAGCGTGTCCTTAGCAGCCAAGTGGTTAATGCAGCATATGAATCCGCACATTGCGGGGAAGCGCCTCTCTGCGGTATATTTAATGCAGCATATGAATCCACACACTGCGGGGAAGCGTCCTGTTGCTGTCCACGGTCCTGATCTTTACAAAATCAGGATGCTTAAGCGTTTAACGGCAGACTGACTTACTCCATCGTAAGTCAGAGTGCTTAAGTGTTTAAGTCAGTCTGCCCTTAAACACATAAGCATTCTGATTTTGTAATGATCAGGACCGTGGACAGCAACAGGATGGTGCTATCCAGGGTGCTGATCTTTACAAAATCAGAATGCTTAAGTGTTTAACGGACGGAAGACTTACTCAATTCAAAGTCCCGTATATTCCAGGATCGACTACATTTTCATACCCCAATATCACTTCCAACTCACCAAATCAGCAGACATTCACGTAGGCACATGGTCAGACCACTCTCCCCTTTCGGTTCAGTTGGTTTCCCCCCTCTACATAACGCGCGAACGGACTTGGCGACTCAACTTGTCCTTACTGACAGACCCCGGACTCTTAGAGGAGACTAAACTCATTCTCTCCAACTACTTCCAAGAGAACATACAACCTGATACCTCTCTCCCCACGGTATGGGAAGCCCATAAGGCGGTAATCAGAGGCTTCTTAATTAGCAAAGGCACCGCAGCTAAGAAATTACGGCAGGCCCAGATTACTGATCTACTTACTGAAATTAGATCATTAGAAACTCAACATGCTGAAACAGGAGACCCCCTTCTTTATCAATCCCTATTGAAGACTCGCTCAACTCTTACCACTCACCTGTCGTCTGACCTGAAGTTTCAGGCTATTAAAACTAATGCCTTTTATGCCCTGAATGAAAACCAACCGGGAAAACTGCTGGCACAGCTCCTCCAATCGAGACGTAATAAGGCCTATATACCACGCTTGCAACTACCAACGGGTCATACCACTATCAAACCAGACCTGATCGCGGAAGACCTCCGCTCCTATTTCGCGTCACTGTACTCGATTCAATCCGCTCAGTATCCACAAACAGATACTAAAGACATCTCCACATATCTGAAACGCCACATTCACCACACTCTGTCAGGTGAGGAGGCGACGAAATTAGGATCCCCAATATTAGAAGAAGAACTCGCCTCAGCTGTTAAACAAAATAAAGCATACAAATGCCCTGGACCTGACGGCCTCCCCGCCGAATATTATAAGTTGCTCAAAACTGAACTTCTCCCACACATGCTGGCCACCTATAACTCCTTACTGGAGGAAGAGACATTCCATCAGTCGACATTGGCGGCTACTATCTCACTCATACCCAAACCTGGCAAAGACCTGCTCTTTAGCTCTAGTTACAGACCAATCTCGCTCCTTAACTCGGACGTTAAACCCGCTAGCTAGGGTCTTAGCCACTCGCCTACAACACTTCCTACCACGCTTAGTGGAACCTGACCAGGTGGGTTTCATCCCAGGGAGAGAGGCCCGAGACGCCACTTCCAGAGTTATCAACGCAATAGCCCTAGCACAGAAAGAACACATACCACTTTTACTGCTGTCCACAGATGCTGAAAAAGCATTCGACAGAGTCTTATGGCCATATCTTAATCAAGCACTTAAAGGCTTTGGCCTTGGCGACGGCTTCCTCAAATGGATCTCGGTGCTCTACTCAAACCCAACAGCTAGAGTTAGAGTTAATGGTGCCCTTACTCCATCATTCGCGATACAAAATGGAACAAGACAGGGGTGCCCCCTCTCGCCCCTTCTTTTTGCCCTAGCACTGGAACCTCTCTTGGCATCCATTTGAGCCAATACTGCTATTCCAGGTTTACCCGGAGACTCTCACCAACATAAAGTCTCAGCTTATGCTGATGACTTGATGTTTTTTCTGTCACACCCAGAGCAGTCACTTCCCGCGGTGGTCACTGAACTAAACCAATATGGTGCTTTGGCGGGGTTGGCAATTAATATTGAAAAATCCGAAATTTTGAACATCTCACTACCTGAAGGGAAGGCTAGGCCTCTACGCTATCAATTTCAATTTAGGTGGTGCGCAGACAAGATTAAATACCTTGGGGTGTGGATCTGCGCAGATCTCACCCGTCTCCCTACTTTAAACTATGACGCGCTGCTTCAAGCTCTACAAGGGGATCTGGCATCGTGGACTTCTAAATACCTCTCATGGTTTGGTAGGATCGGAGTCTTAAAAATGAACGTATTGCCACGTGTCCTCTATTTGCTCCAGACCCTACCTCTTACGATACCACGGGGATTCTTGCTCCAGCTTCGCAAGGCCTTTTTGACCTTCATTTGGGCCAACCAAAGACCCCGACTGAAGTACTCAGTAATGTGTAAGCCAACCTCACAAGGAGGCTTGGCCTTACCAGATATTCGTCTCTACTACCATGCGTCTCACCTAACACGTATACTGGATTGGATGACATCCCCAGTGGAAAAACGATGGCTGGACCTTGAAAGCGCTCTTGCAGGTAGGCCCATGTGGGTTCTCCCGTGGCTTCTGCCAGGCCAACTACCAGCTCACTGTCGCACTATACCCACGATCAGATGTACGCTGCGACTCTGGCACCTACTCCGAACCTCTCATTCATTATCTTCATTCCCCGCACCATTGATGCCCATCACTCACAACCCAGCGTTCCCAGGGAAAGTCTTGCCTTCCCTGCGAGAGCGCTTCACACAGCACAATAGGCTGTTGGCCTTACACGTACTTTCGGACGGACAATTCAAAGATATTCCAACAATGGAAGGCCAACCGGGACCGTCGTTCCTAGAACGATTTAACTTTGCCCAAATCAGACATTTCCTTCTTTCACTACCCAATGGTACCCAGATGTCCAGACCCCTTCGACCTTTTGAAAAATTCTGCCAGATGGCAGTGACATTACATCGCAGCCTTTCCACACTATACCATCTTTTGCAAGCAATAGATGACACGCTCCCAGACTACGTGCAGAACTGGGATACCTGCCTTGGAACAGTAACTACCGAGTCTCAGTGGCGGAAGACATTTGCACTCATACATCATAGCACCCCGATCACTAAACTGAAGGAAACGTCCTTTAAACTGACAGCAATGTGGTACACCACACCACTGAAGTTGTCCAAATTTCTTCCGTCTGTGTCACCCCTTTGCTGGCGCTGTGCCTTGGAGATAGGCTCCTACCTCCATATATGGTGGCAGTGCTCCCGTATAGCACCATTCTGGAGAGCGGTACGAGACTTAATCCGCCATATCACAGACCTAAACCTAGATTTGCTCCCAGAGATAATTCTACTTAGCCACTTAACGTATTCCATTACTGACTTAAAGAAATCCATCATCTTACGCATATTGCTCGCAGCTCGGACCCTGATCCCACTGCACTGGAAATCGACCACGTTGCCCTCCACGTCAGATCTAGTGACAAAAATAGGACAAATCCACACCACAGAGACCACACATCTATCTCCTGAAAACTTCACAGAAGTCCACAGTAAAACATGGTTTTACTGGGACAACTTCGTCTCGTCCAGAGATCTCACTCTTTGGAGGGATTCACTACCAGAAGATCAAACTGACGAACCTCAACACATGACGCCGGACTGCGCCGGGGGCTCCCCGTAATAATCACTCTGACACCATCCCTCGTGCATATTTGTGTTCACCCCCAGACACAATCCCACCCAACCCCTCCTTTTTTCCTTCCTTCCTTTTTTTTTTTTTTTTTAACACCCTCTCCCCTCCCAGTACTCCTTTTACTGGTTTTACTGACCTTTGTCCCAGTTTGGATCTGTATACTTTACCTCATCTTTTCTTCCACTATTATTGCCTCCATCTTATACTATCACTCAAGCGGAACCTTACTCAGCCAATACGCTACTGAGACATTTTTTCAGAAGTTATATATTTCTCTAACCTCTTACCACTTAACAAAAACTTAAATCGATTTCACCACGCCTCGTGGGATGAGGGAAGTTTACTGGACGCTTTCTTTTTTATGAGTTATAATCACAAATAGACAAGTAACACGAGTTTGTAATTCATATAACAATGAGACCTATTTTAGGTCACACGAATGGCGGCATTCTTTGTTCAATCTTTATTCACCAGCTATTGTACAAGCCTTAATTGTAAACTGTATCGGTTGTTTCACACTGTTTGCATAATTTTGTCTGTTTTCAATAAACTCTTTATTGGTAAAAAAAAAAAACATCAGGACTTTGGATAGATTTCGACTATCCCGAAGTGAAAAAAAAAATAGTCAAAATCTATCCAAAGTCCCGATGTTTCACATCGGGAGGTCGGATAGAGTAAGTTCTGGAGTTAACCCCCTAGTTGCCACCAATGGTGGAGATAGGGGGTTCCAATGAACCCCCTATCTCCGATCCGTGGCAGCTAGGGATTACTGTTTGGTATTGTTGGATCGGCCAGAGCATGATCATGTTAAAAGTTAAGAAAAAATATTTTTAAAAAATAATTAAAAAATAAATAAATTAAAAATAAAGGTTTGTTTTTGTTTAGTTTTGCTAATGCAGCAATATTGCTCCCATTTCAATTATAATGTAAACAATGATGCTGCACTAACGATTATTGTATGGGTTGCATTTGTTAAAAATCGTGTAATTTTCCCCCAAAAAAATGTATGTAACAAGTCCCCCATCTCTAATATTTTTTAACAAGCGCAACTCATAGAAAATATAACCGTAAACGCTCGCATGTTAAAATGTGAAAAAAAACACTTTACACGTTGTAAATTATTGAAAATTAATTTGTTATTGCATTTTAAGTTCTAATATACAGACAGGATACATATACATATAACACAGATGTATACATTAATTATACCACAGTGTGTGGATTCATATGCTGCACTAATTATACCGCAGAGAGGCGATTGTTCCCAGCAGTGTGCGGATTCAAATGCTGCATTAATTATACCGCAGAGAGGCGCTTCCCGGCAGTGTGTGGATTCTTATGCTGCATTAATTATACCGTAGAGAGGCGCTTGTTCTTATCAGTGTGGGGATTCATATGCTGCATTAATTATACCGCAGAGAGGCGCTGCTTCCCAGCAGTGTGTGGATTCATATGCTGCATTAATTATACCACAGGGAGGCGCTTCCCCGCAGTGTATGGATTCATATGCTGCATTAATTATACTGCAGAGAGGCGCTTCCCCGCAGTGTGTGGATTCATATCCTGAATTAATTATACCGCAGAGAGGCGCTTCCCCGCAGTGTGCGGATTCAAATGCTGTAATAATTTTTTTATTTTTTCTTAAATCATTTTATTTGTTCTTGGTTTTTTTTTTCATTTCAGATAATTTTGATTAATTTTTTTTCGTTTTAAAACCTTTAGTTCTGGTTTGTGTTTTTTAAGTCAGATCATTTGGGTCAGGTTTGCCTTTTTTAAATCGTTTTGTTCATTTTTGTTCCTTTCATACCATTTTAATATGATTAAATAAAGTTGTGCAATGCATATTCATAAGAAAATACGGAATCAGCAATGGAACCGAAAAATTACCGAAATGGAACCGAAATCACGAATGGAACGAAAATGACATGCGATTTTACACATTTCACGTCCATAAGAAATTTCGAAAATATTTTCGTTCCGGAATGGAAATCGTTTCAGCCGTTTTCGGATCCGATTCGGAAAATCGGCCGAATCCGAGGCACCGAATCACCCCGATTTGTGAAAAAAACAAATCGGTCCGAAACAAAACGCATATCCCTACTCTATAGTTCTCTGACTGGAGACTCTTGATCTTATCTGTAATGTATTCTTTAAGGGAGGGGGCTGTGTCTCAACTGTTAACTGTATGTATTTGAAATAAAGAAGCATTCTCCATTTGGATTTTGAACCAGCAACAACTCCACTGCATACGTGTCATCTACTCTGTGTGTTTGTACGAATATCTCCTGTGTTAAGCGGAAATGGGGGTGTCCAGACGGAAGGTACCGAGCGTGAGGGTACCTTGATCCGTAACACCCTGTATGATCTTTCCATCTGTTGTCTGCAATATTATTTCTGCATATTGGGGCTTTTCACCTGAACCAGGGCCTCACCTTGGCGCAAGCCTGGTGCCGCCATCATGACACTGATGTCGGCGCCAACCACAGTGTGGCGTCATCATGAAGGAGGAGCTTAGTGGGAGCCAGGAACACTGCTGACTGGCAGAGCCAATAGGAACATCTCGCTCATACGCAGCCTGCAGGTCATGCAGCCTGCTCGAGTGCTTGTACACACACAGCAGGCTATGCGAGACGTTATGATTGGCTCCAGCCAGTCAACTCTCCCCCGCTGGACAAAGAGTATTGCGGGTGCCGGATGCATAGTGGTGGCTTTTTTGGCGCCCCCTGGAAAGTGCCGGCCAAGGTCTTACCTACCCATGACATACTTTAAAACAAGAGAAATCTCAATGTATCATTCCTGGTAAAAAACTTTGAAAGATTATTATTATTTTTTTATTAGCACTGGGTGTCACCCTAGGGGCGGTGTCGCCGGCTTCTGGGCTGCAACCCCCGCACCATCCTTGTGATGCCACTGCTCACTACCATAAAGTCATATAACATTCAGCATTGTACCTAGTTTATGTTGGGAGTTTTTTGGTTGCTGTAATTGTTTTAATTACTTCTTCCTCGTAATGTATTATCAGCAGCACATCATGATAGGCTGTTTAAGCAAACAAAAACCTCTGACAGTGCTTTGTTGCACGTGGAATTATATAGAAACGAGCGCAGATCACATCTTTTTTTCTTATGTTTTGTACATGAACTGAGTTGTTACTCCTGGCTGTTGCAGCCACTCTGGTGAGTACAGGCGCAACACCATTTTTTCTGTATGTACAGTATGTATATTATGTTGTAACACCTGTTAGTCACTTTTGGTGCTGTTCCTTTTTCCATGTGTAGCGCTGGTTTAATTCTGCTGCTGTAATTACTCGTTTCTGGCCACCAGGGGGAGACGAGCGCAATGTACGCCAATACTGGACACTTTAGGACTACGTTTTCCAGCATGCTTTGGGCAGGGACAGGAAGTGGGTGGGGAGAACTGAGACACATCCGCAACCTCGTGCAGAGGAGAGCCAGTGCGCGCCAAGGGGTGAACAGAGCAAGACGCACGTGAGACAAGGAGCGATTGTGACGAGGCCGGAGCGCAGGTGCTGCCTTGCGGACGCTGGAGATCGGTTTCAGTTACTTGCCAGAGACCTAGTAATCCACCGCTGAGAGGTTTGACACAGATTCAGAGCTGCAGATTGGACCCCGAGTTAGGAGACCGCGATGATCTAATGGGAGTGCAGGCAGTGAACTGAGCATCTTGTGGCAGAGACGGACAAGCAAGACAAGCGGATCCGGTGGCACAGAGTCCCAGCCAAATCGAGCGGAGAGACGTCCTGGGTCGAGCAGAGTGCAGAGTATCTGGCAGATGGGTGAGAGGCCTTCCAGGCCACAGTACAATAATAAAGCACGCTGCAGTTTGTCTAAATCTACAGGGCCCCAACGTGACTAGTCGAAGACACATTGAAATCATTCACTGGCCAGTTGAATCTAGTACCCGGGTACCAACACACGCATACACGCACACCTTCTTGGGACACAACCTGTACGGGACTCACACTCCAGCAACGAAGGGGTTAAAATTCCTTTTTCTTTTCCGCTGCGCGTTTCTCGCATTAAGAATTCCTGTAAATACATATGTATACCGTGCTGCTTTATATATGCCAGTTTATTTGAGACCAGTAAACTATATAACTTATAAAATCCACAACAGTGCTGGTGTATATTTATTCCCTAGTGCGGGGAGACTGACCCGAGGTTAAATTCAGCGGCTCCTCCGGGAGTGAGCCCTACACGTGGGGGCTCGTTTCCGGGTTCCAGTCTCTGGAAAAACCGCATTTAAAGGGTTAAATATGGATCCAGACACTGCTGCCAAATGGTGTGAGGAGCAAAGTAGTCAGATAGAATTATGCATAGTCATGGATATTCCTGCAGACACTTGGGCCGAAGATCAGATTCGCCGGGCCGTGGCCGAGCTGACACCAGATCATCGGGGGTTAATCCTGGACATTAAAGCGAACCAGATACCTCTCACACGTATGTTCTTTTTGAGTGGGGAAAGGGTGTTCCAGTGTGTTTTCAGGGCGCGAGCGTGAAGCTGACCGATGAGGTGGAAGTTCAACTGATTCAGCCAAGTGCGCCACGTGGCGATCCCGCGAGTGTTCCCGCGCCCAGTCCGCTGGCCATGATCGGGCCTGAATTTATAGTGGCTATTGGAGATTTGCTGGCTAAATGTAAAAAAACAAGCCCTCTGCACACTAACTTTGGTTATCGACGGTTGAGAAATTTTACAGGAAACGTGCCAACTCTGGCGGGAGAAGAAACCTTCGAAGAATGGGTAGAACAGGCGATGCAGGCTCTGGATGAGTGGGATGTACCTGAAGCACAGAAGAATTACTGAGAGCTTAAAGGGACCTGCGTCAGAGGCTGTAAGAAACCTAAAATTTAGTAAACAAGACTGCACCGCTTTAGATTACCTAAACGTACTACAGGAAGTTTTTGGGCGAACGGAAAAGGCTGCGGAGCTCGTGTACCAGTATGAACATACTTACCAGCAGAAAGGTGAGAAGATGACTGAATATATGCGGCGCCTAGATAAGATTCTGCACCAGATACTTCTTAAGAAAGGGGCCGAACCGGCCGAAATAGATAAGATCCGAATACAGCAGATCCTGAGGGGCGCTCAACCTCTGGATCCTGTGATGCTACAGCTGAGAACCAGAGAAGGTAACCGAGAATTGAAATACCTGGAACTGATCCGAGCTGTCATAGAGGAAGAGGCTCTACTCGAAGAGAAATCCCTTAGGAGAGGAGAAAGAGTTTACGCACAACCCGTGAGGCATAATGAGTGTTTGCGAGCGGAAGATGATTCGCTAGACACCCATGGATCCGAAGTGGACGAACAGGAGCATCTGGTTGTTCCTAAATCCACAGAGAGTGCTGCAAGAGAGCAAATTCTTCCTACATACAGTGAAATCCACAAAACTGTTAAGAAAGTGCAAGAAGCTCAAGCTGAATTGCAACAGGCACACACGGACCTGTGCCAAGTGCTTTTGAAGGTGGCTGAGACACAGACCGATATGCAGAAGTTCCTTACTGATATGCGGACAATTGGAGTTGCTGTGGCGTCTGGCCAGGGTCCTTCAACTGAATCACCACAAGCAAGTGCATCTCCGTCTTCAAATAAGAGATGTTTCAGTTGTGGGGAAATGGGTCATTTCCGAGCGCAGTGCAAAAGCCGAAAGCCTGAACGAAACAGGGTAGAAGAGTTTTTAAAAGCCTTGGAAGGGCTGCTATCTACCTCACCGGCGGGAAACGCCAGAGGGCCCAAGTGAAGGAGCAAACTGGGTGCCCAATGGTTAAAGACCGCTCCAGAAATCAAGCCAGGACTGAGAGGTCGAGAAGGCCCAGAGTTTCGCCCACTGCTGAGCCTACCAGGACTGAAAGAGTTACTCCCTTAGCATCCGGTCCTACGTCATGGGGAAGCAATGCACACCCAAAACCTACACGGGTCAAGAAGAAGGCCAGGGTACAGCAAACGGGGTCTAAACTTCCTGCTACTACGACAAAGTTTCCTGACCAGCTGATAGGTCCTTCTCCCATCGTTCCAATCCAAGTAGAGGGAGTCTATACCAAAGCTCTATTGGACTCAGGGGCTCAAGTGACACTGATCTACCGAGACTTCTATGAGAAGCACTTGAAACACATACCTCTACAGGAGCTAAAGGAACTTGAAATCTGGGGTATCGGGACTGAGAAACTTCCCTATGACGGATATCTACAGGTGAAACTAGAGATCGGATCCGAAGTCATCGGACAGTCTGGGGGTTGTGATGCATTGGCCATTGTGTGTCCTCGACCTTCAGGGGCCAACAGAAGTTCTATGATAGTGGGGACGAATACTGATCTGGTGCGACGTCTCCTGACTCCTATAGTACTAGAAGAAGGTTCTACCATGGGAGTACACCCGATGTTGCGTCCAGTCTATCAGCTTATGGTCGAAGAACAGAAGGCACCTGCCGAAGTGGGGCGCCTGTGGAGATTGGGAGGAACAGTAAAGGTTCTGCAATCAGGAAAAGTGGCGAGTTTCCGGGCTTCAGTCAAGTTGAATGGATCGCAACCAGGTCCCTATGTGGTACTGGAAACTGATTTTAATCATGGGAGTGAAGCCGGAGTCGAAGTAATCCCTGAAATAATCTCCACAAAAGCTTTGAAACGAACACGAGGAAGAGTCTCAGTCAGTGTATGTAATGTATCTGATTCTCCAGTGATCCTGAAAGCACGAATGCCTATCGGGCAAGTGGCGTCCGCTACGCCTCTCTCTCCTACCGATTTAGGAGGGGGAGCGAATAAAGAGATTCCAGCTGACAGGTTCTATCCCAAGGACGCTCCCATCTCACCTGAATGGAAGAAACGTCTTCAGTCCCAGGTCCTAAAGTGGAGGGACTTGTTCTCAAAGGATGAGTTCAACGTGGGCCTAGCTAAGAGTACTGAGCATCGCATTCGACTGCAGGAAGATAAGCCGTTTTGAGAGAGGTCAAGACGAGTTCCGCTGGGAGACTTGGATGATCTAAGAGAACAGCTGAATGAACTGCAAAGAACTAAGGTGATTCAAGAGTCCAGGAGTCCGTACGCTTCTCCCATAGTGATGGTTCGGAAGAAGAATGGTTCTGTCCGTCTATGCATAGATTATCGCACGCTAAATCGGAGAACCATCCCAGATCAATATGCTACTCCTCGGATAGAAGATGCCTTGCAGTGTTTGTCTGGAGCAAAATGGTTTAGTGTACTAGACCTGCGAAGTGGGTATCACCAGATACCAATGCATCCTGAAGACAGAGAAGACTGCGTTCATCTGCCCACTGGGGTTCTTTGAGTTCAACAGAATGCCTCAAGGCCTTACGGGGGCTCCCGCCACGTTCCAATGGTTAATGGAGAAGACAGTCGGGGACATGAACCTGATCGAAGTGTTAGTGTATCTGGATGACATAATTGTGTTTGGAAAGACTTTGGAAGAACATGAGCAACGGTTGGAGAAGGTCTTGAAGCGGCTCCATGAAGAGGGGTTGAAACTGTCTCTGGAGAAGTGTCAATTCTGTTTACCTTCCGTTACGTATCTGGGACATGTTGTTTCAGCAGAAGGCGTTCCGACAGATCCTCGAAAGTTGGAAGCCGTAGCTTCCTGGCCTAGACCCCGAAATGTTACTGAACTTAGATCTTTCTTGGGATTCTGCTCCTATTACCGAAGATTTGTAGGAGGGTTTGCCAAGATAGCTCAACCACTGAATAAGCTCCTGCAGAAGGAAGATGCAGAAGAAGACCACAAGGCCTCTGACCAAAATCCGTCGGCTCCAGGGCCAAGGAAGGCTCGAGAATCTATCCAAGGAGAATGGACTAGTCAATGCGAAGGTGCTTTCATGAAGCTGAAAGAGAATCTAACTCGAGCTCCTGTCTTGGCCTACGCTGATCCTCATAAGCCGTACGAATTGCATGTAGATGCCAGCAGAGAGGGTCTAGGGGGAGTCTTATACCAAGAATATGGTGGATTGTTGAGGCCTGTGGCCTATGTGAGCTGGAGTCTTACGCCATTGGAAAAGAATTATCCTACCCACAAATTGGAGTTCCTCGCTTTGAAGTGGGCGGTGGTCGACAAGCTGAAAGACTATCTGTATGGAGCCGAATTTGTGATTAAAAACTGATAACAATCCTCTTACCTACGTCCTTACTACTGCGAAGCTGGATGCAACGGGACATCGGTGGTTGGCCGCTCTGTCAGGGTTTAGGTTCAGCCTGAAGTATCGCCCTGGAGTGAACAATCGAGATGCCGATGCTTTGTCGAGAAGACCCTACGCTACAGAATGGACTCAGTTAACTCCAGATGGGGTGCAAGCTTTATGTCAAGGAGCAGAGCGCCGGGTCAAGGGAGGGATTGAAGCAGAAGCCATAGGAGTTATGGCTGCGGCTGTTCCAGAGTTCTATTGTAATCCTACGCAGCTGAGAGATGAAAGTTTGCCTACTTTTTCGAAACAAGACCTGAGAGCTGACCAGGCTGGAGACCCTTTGATTGCATTAACCGTGAAGGCCCTAAACGCGAACCAACGGGAAATTCTTCTGACAATTTCCCCAGAAGGGGCCAGATTGGTATACAAGGAGTGGGAACGGTTGAAGATGTTGGATGGGGTGGTCTACCGAAGGGGCCCCTCAAACAATGCTGGAGAGACCCAGCAGTTGTTCCTTCCCACCAAACACAGAGAGGGTGTGCTGCGGTCATTACACAATGACCATGGACATTTAGGTGCAGAGAGAACTTTTAAGCTGGCGCGAGACAGATTCTATTGGCCCTGCATGAGACCTGAAGTTGAAAGTTACTGCCACTCATGTCTGAGGTGTATCCAAAGTTAGATTCTACCAACCCAAACTGCTCCAATGAGCCACCTACAAAGTCAAGGACCCATGGATTTGGTGTGCATTGATTTCCTGTGCTTAGAGCCGGATGCTAGTGGGCAGGGAAATATTTTAGTGGTGACTGATCATTTCACGCGCTATGCCCAAGTTTTTTCTACGGGAGACCAACGTGCTCCTACGGTGGCCAAGGTTTTAATGGAAAAGTTTTTTGTTCACTATGGACTGCCAAGGAGAATACACTCGGATCAGGGTAGAGACTTTGAGAGCCGGCTTGTTGGGCAATTACTGGAACTGCTGGGAATTCAGAAGACCCGAACTACACCATATCACCCTCAAGGTGATGCTCAACCAGAAAGGTTCAATCGCACTCTGCTAAATATGTTGGGGACATTATCAAACAGAGAGAAGCAGAGCTGGAGTCGTCACATAGCCACGCTAGTACATGCATACAACAGTACGGAGAGTGACGCTACTGGATACTCCCCGTACCGTCTTATGTTCGGAAGGGAAGCTCGACTGCCGGTTGATTTGGCATTCGGGCTATCTCTGGATCAGACGTCTGTAGCCTCTCATAGGAATTATGTGGATAGACTTCGGAAAAATTTGGCCTCTGCGTTTGAACAGGCCCGTTTGACCTCTGGGAACAGGGAACAGAGGAATAAGCAAAACTACGATTTGAAAGTTCGGATACAGGATCTACAACCCGGTGATAGGGTTTTGTTGAAGAACTTGGGTGCTTCTGCCAGGCATAAGTTGACGGATAGATGGCGTTCTCAGGTCTACATTGTCTGCAAGCAACTGCCTGGTCTGCCGGTTTACCAAATTCGACCTGATGGAAAGGCTGGGCCTCTTTAAAAACTGGCACCGATATCATTTGCTACCTCTAGGAAGCTGTAAGGATACCAGTTGGAGACGAACTTTCTCTGCCAAACCCGCCTCCGCCTGCTCCACGTTTGACTCCCGTTACTCAGTCTCAGCAGACACGAGTTGTTGAGGAAAGTGAAGGGGATAGTGTTAAATTCTAGATTTCCATTATAATTACCATAAATCTTTTTCAAGTTTCTTCTTATATATGAAAATCGAAGTAAGGCGCTGTGCAACTCTGATCAGAGGAGACAATAGACACAACCACACCGAGATATGGCAGATTATCATCTGATCAGTCCGTGGTCGGTCAGGTTCGTTTATTGTTTCAACATCCAATAGAAATGTTCGTTATATATAAAAACTTCCTGCAGTGTTCACTCCCAACATAGGAATGTGATACAACAACCAATCAGAGCAGATACATTTCTACATCATGTAACAAAGATTTCGCGGGCATTTCTAAGTTAACACAGGATATCTATTTCCATCACCCCGCTGACTAGCCTCGAGAGGAAACAAAATTGAACAGACACCGTGCTGGAACAAGGAGGGGGGATTTCACACTAATGCAAAAATTAAAAAACTACCTATTATATTAAAATACCTTTCAATCGTCTCATTGATCACATATACAATCGTGATCACTAAAATGGATAAAACAAACTAGACAATTAAACTAATTATACCTGGGGCCATAGTATCCTCGCCTAATACCTTTACGATATATGAAAGGGATTCCCCAAGGAGGCCCTTTATGAGCATAAAATATACTTATCTATCTAGATTCACTCTACCAGCGAACCACACTTGGAGTTTGGGCCAAAATACCTAATCTAGACATTGAATAACTATTTATTCCCATTTCCCAAAATGTACTTCACCGAACAAGAAAAATATAATAACTTGAATGTAAAAGGTTATTTGTCTAATAATCAACATGAGTCAGATCTATATCTGTGTGTTTTCCTATGTTCAGCTTCACTCCACAGACCGCATACACACCTGCATTCATACACACTCTCAAGAAATACATTCTCATTTTCCCAAATCCATTCCTTTCTCACACTTATCTAGGGGATTAAATAAAAAAAAATATTCCATAATCTAATACCGTAGTCCACAGTGCGAGATCAAGGTCTTTTTCAACATCCCAGCTTGAGACGCATAATCATTAAATGTCATCAGAGCTCCCACCATAGGGACTCCTGAACAAGCTGTCTCTTTGCGCTGGTTGCTTATTACCTGTGACCTTTGACCTTGACACAAAATGTCCATGATTCGTTCCATATGCAGTCATTGTGACTGTCAGGTTTCTTGATGATGCGATACGGTTGTAGCAACAATAAAGAAAAGAAAAAAAAGAAAAGAAAATATGGTATACCCCGCTAATCATATACATCCATTCATTCATTGTCACTCTCAAGTGCATGAAAACAAAAAATATTAATTTACACAAGAAGAGACACAGATAATAAAGTTTAAAATTTCCCCTCAAAGAAAATTATACTACTTCTGACCCATTGTTAGAGAAAAAAATATATATATGCAACTTTGGCTCAAAAGGGAAATAGCCGAAGTGCATACTCCACCCATTCTAAATAACAAAAAAAATATTTAACTACTATCCTATTCAGTCTTGTTCGGTGTTTTGAAACAAACCTGGTGTTTATAAAACACACCAATCCTCAGATAAAATCCAAAAAATAAAAACAACTTTAATTTTACCAAATTAAAACTTTCCATTTACCACTATATATGTCATGAAACGTATTTATGCAAATGCATTAAATTATATGTTCCTAAATACATTAATTAACTCTAATTTAAATGGATGTGATCTTTAGGGATGCACCGATACCACTTTTTTAAGACCGAGTACGAGTACCGATACTTTTTAAAAGTACTCACCGATACCGAGTACCGATACTTTTATTTAATATCATGTGACACTTTCCAATAGGAACAGACCTCATATAAAAATTTATATGAGATTGACCGCAGCTCACATGGATTTGCCCCAGGTCTCATGGATTTGCCCCCAGGTCTCATGGATATGCCCCCAGCTCACATGGGTTTGCCCCCAGCTCACATGGGTTTGCCCCAGCTCACATGGATGTCCCCCAGGTCTCATGGATTTGCCCCCAGCTCACATGGATTTGCCCCCAGCTCACATGGATTTGTCCCCCAGGTCTCATGGATTTGCCCCCAGGTCTCATGGATTTGCCCCCAGGTCTCATGGATTTGCCCCCAGGTCTCATGGATTGGCCCCCAGGTCTCATGGATTGGCCCCCAGGTCTCATGGATTTGCCCCCAGGTTTCATGGATTTGCCCCCAGGTTTCATGGATTTGCCCCCAGGTCACATGGATTTGTCCCCCAGGTCTCATGGATTTAGCCCCCAGGTCTCATGGATTTGCCCCCAGGTCTCATGGATTGGCCCCCATGTCTCATGGATTTGCCCCCAGCTCTCATGGATTTGCCCCCAGGTCTCATGGATTTGCCCCCAGGTCTCATGGATTGGCCCCCAGGTCTCATGGATTGGCCCCCAGGTCTCATGGATTTGCCCGCAGCTCTCATCGATTTACCCCCCGCTCGAACGCTGGGGAAGCTGGCCGCGTGCATGTAAAGCACACGGCCAGCGTTCCCCTCCGGCGCGCCAAATACTCACCCTTCCTGAAGTTCCGGTCTCTGGGCAGTGATGCGGTCACGTGGCCGCCGGGCGCATCTGTGACGCTGCCTCCAGCCGAGAGGCCGCGTCACAGGAGCGCCCGGCGGCCACGTGACCGCATCACTGCCCAGAGACCGGAACTTCAGGAAGAGTGAGTATGTGGTGCGCCGGAGGGGAACGCTGGCCGCGTGCTTTTCATGCACGCGGCCAGCTTCCCCAGCCCCGCGGATACCGGCAAGTGGTCCCAGCGCCGGCTTCCGGTATCGGCGGGATGTATCGGGCCGTTTGCACGAGTAACAAGTACTCGTGCAAACGGCAATATCGGCCCCGATACCGATACTAGTATCGGTATCGGTGCATCCCTAGTGATCTTCAATAATCCTAAATGTGTCAGGGAATTTGAACAATATTGATTGTAACCGAACAACAAAAACAATAAAATATAAAATAATAAAAGACACAAAATAATTATCACTTAGACGACAACACAAAGACAATCCATCAGCATATAAAAATACATTATCTTCTTCTTTCTTTGTCTTCTGTCTTATTGGTTGAAAATAACGGTTTTGTAAAACTGACATGTCTTAAGTTTTATTTCCAAATCAATGATCTTCTTTAATCGCATAATTTATTGATGAGTTGTTGATAAATTTGGTGTCTGATAATTCCTTATTACCGGTTGATGAAACATTGCAATGTGAAATGATAATGTGTTTGAGTAAATTTCCTCAATTCCAACAGCTTTATCAATATTGGTATTCAATAATCTTCCATCTAGCTTGAGCAAAGTTGGCATGCATTGGGGTAATTTTCACCTAAAGTAAAAAACTTGGAAAAAAATGGATTATTACCTGTCAAAAACTTTTAAAATTTGATTATGGTTTTAAAATACTTTTAAATGGGGGGGCGTGGCCTGGACGGCAACCAAGATGGACGCCTGAGTACACAGCTCTGTACCTCCACCGCGCTTTTCACTCGATATCACCAGCTCACCTGCATCATGGGTCGCAATAAAAGGAGCCCAGAGGACCCCGGGCAGTCAGGGA
Source organism: Leptobrachium leishanense (assembly GCA_009667805.1). Taxonomy (NCBI): domain Eukaryota; kingdom Metazoa; phylum Chordata; class Amphibia; order Anura; family Megophryidae; genus Leptobrachium; species Leptobrachium leishanense. The sequence continues at coordinate 260,873,638 of CM019065.1, read as the reverse complement.
CGCCGAGGAAACAGCTGGTAGGGCCCCTGGACAGCTACCTCCAGCCGCCGGCCTCACCGGCGCCGGACCTGCGGCCTATCACGGGGACGGAGCCAGCGCGGCTGGGCTCGGACCCGACGGCGGCGGACCGCGTGGCGGAACTCATCGCCGGCCTCCCCACCCGCGAATACGTGCAGGCCTTGCTGGACGCGGTGCAGGTGTCCCTGCAACAGGACCTGACCACGATGCGCGAGGAGATGGGCGTACTGGCGGCAAGGGTGACGGCCTTGGAAGCAGCCCCAACCAGAGCTGCAGCTGCAGACCAACGGATGAGCCCAGCAGAGGAACTCCAGACCCCCTCGGTGGTCGCTGAGGTATGGCGTCGGCTAGATGACCTCGAAAACCGCTCCCGCCGCAACAACATCCGCGTGCGGGGGGTCCGGGAATCGATTTCTGATCTGGATCCCTACCTGGCTCATATCTTTAATACTATCCTGGCAGAACGAGCAGTACACCCCGCCAGCTTTGATAGAGCACATCGGGCCTTACGTCCCAGGCCTGCGGATCAGGCGCCGCCGCGTGACATCATATGTCGCGTGGCTGATTATAGACTGAAGCAGGCAATCATGGCAGCGGCAAGACGCCGCCGCGTCTGGGAGATCGAAGGAGAACGCCTGGAAATCTTCCCAGATCTGGCCCAGTCTACACTGCAGGCGCGCAGGGCCCTGCGACCCCTCACGACGCTTCTAACTGCCCGCTCCGTGACATACAGATGGTCCTTCCCATTCGCCCTGGTGGCCACCAACGCGGGGGCGTCTGCCACCATTCGCTCTATTTCAGATATACCGGACTTTCTGGCAATATTGGAGCTCCCTGACTTACAAATTGCCGATTGGGTCACGCTACATGAGGGACCGCGTGCAGAACCTCGCTCGGCGGCAGGTCTACCAAGAAGGCAGGGAGGGAGATCCGAGATCCCTCGACGACCGCGGCCATCACCACCACTTGCCGCACCTATCGAGGACCCGGAGTGAGGACCTATGCCCTTTATTTGTTCTACACGTTTATTACCGCTTGGAGCTACGGAATTCTGACGGACATTACTCTGGTTAAGGAGGGGAGATCTAAGTTAAAGCCTCCCGAACTTTGCATACGCCAACACGAGGTACACGTTTTTTCCCGCTTGTCACCAGACTCAGCGGTATGGCCGCTTGGGGCGGCCCCGACAGGCTAACGATAATGCAGGATTGCACTGTCTCATTTGGCAAGGGTTGGGGAGGTTGGGGAGGGATGGGAGGGAGGTGAGGGGACGGGGTGAGGGGGGAGGGGAGGGGGAGGGATACGAGGGAGGAAAGGGGGAGGGGGTGGGGAATTGAGGGGGGGGTGCTGGGGGGATGGGTGGGAGGACCGATGACATGATGTGGATTTTTCGCAGGACCGACCGTTTTACGGGGGATATGACGAGTGTGCCACGTGCCTCACTAGGACACCGGACTCATGAGAGGCGAGCGGGGCGAGGGGGTGGGGGAAGATGCTGGGATCTGGGAACCTGCATTTATTGAAAAAGTGATTGCGCATTATTATCCCTGGGGAAAAGGTTCGGGAGGGACTTGTTACATGCAGCGGGGTGGCGGGTGGGGAGGGGTTCGGGTCGCTGGGAAAGGGAAACTGCTATCGTGGTAGGGGTAACTGTTCGTTTTCATCTCGTTTCAGAAGGGGGTCTGGGGGTGGGAGGGATGTGCTTCTTATTTTATGTACTTTGTCGCGTCGTGTTCCGTAGACTCAATCCCGCAACAGCGGTTATTTCACTTCAAGTTTGCAAATTTTTTTTTTTTTTTTTTTTTCTCTTAGATAGGTCTGGGGCAGTAGATCCCAAGGTTATTGTTGCAAGTGCCACGTGAACTGCCACACAGGAGGCCTCTATCATTGTGACCGCGGCGACCCATGCAGGGACCTGCATATGACGCACACTTTTCGTGTACCCCTTTATGTTGTGCGGTGGGGGTGCTCTTCTTGTACATTTTTTCCTGCTCCATAACATACCTATATTTCTCTCACCCCTTTTTCTTCTTTTCCCTGTCATTATCAAAGTTGCCGTCCAACGTTATCTAAGGTTCACTCCTTGATAGCACCACCCCCATAGGCGAACGTCTATATCCCTGGGGCGTCGCGTCGGGCCTGGCCTGACCCTTCCCCCAGCTGACGTTGAGGGCCTATCCACCCTCTCTTTCTTCTTTACTATCCTCTTCTACTCCCCTCTTCGGTCCCTCTCTTCAATAGATCTACCCCTATACCTATATTTGCCTTTCTCTTCTTTCTCTCTTCTCTCTCTCTCTCTCTCTCTCTCTTTCCCTCTCTCTTCTCTTTTCCCCCATTCTCCCTCCCTATCTAACCCAATCGTCCGGCCTATACCTCCCACCCCTCTCCTTCTCCCATCGGAGTGTGTGCCCACACTGGTGTGTTGCCGGGCGGGACGAGTTTGTTGACAGAATGCCGGAGCCACTGGGGGGGGGGACCGGCCCTCTGACTGCTTCAGACCACGAGACCTCAATCTAGTTACGTATAATGTGAAGGGCCTCAATGCACCGGAGAAGAGAGCCCGGCTTTTACGGGACCTATTTCAGATGCGCGCCTCGATTGTGATGCTACAGGAGACCCACTTCCGTGAGGGATCGGCCCCGTCATTACGTGACCGGCGATTCCCGGTTGGCTATTTTAGTAATTATACGGGCGGTAAATCCCGTGGAGTTGCTATTTTGTTTGCCAGTGATGTCCCTTTTGTCCTCCAGGATAGCTGTGTGGATGACCAAGGCAGATTCCTCTTTGTGAAGGGGGTGATAGCCGATACCGTTTACACATTTGCCACGGTATATGTCGCTAACGTCTCACAATCGGCGTGTTTCGCACGTATTATGTCCAGACTGAGACGGTTTCAGGAAGGGGTACTTGTGTTGGCGGGCGACATGAACGTAGCACTCCACCCCTCGGTGGACACCTCTGGTGGTACGTCGGCTCTACCACTACACACGCTGCGTACTCTGCGGCGCTCTCTCCATGACATGCGCCTTGTGGACACTTGGCGTGCCTTTCGCGACTACACCTTTTATTCCGGTCCACATCGTGTCCTTTCGCGACTGGACTATATATTCTTTGAACAATATCGCTTAGACCTCGTCATGGAGGCGCATATACATCCCACCACTTGGTCGGACCACGCTCCGGTCTCGGTACGTATGGCATCACCGCTGTTTCGCCCACGGGAACGAACGTGGCGGCTTAATGTCTCCCTATTGTCGGACTGGGGAGCGGTAGCGGGTACGCGCGAAGTGCTGACCAATTACTTTGAGGAAAATTCATCCTCTGAAGTAACACGACCCGTGACTTGGGAAGCCCATAAGGCTGTGGTAAGGGGTGATTTTATGAGCAGGGGTACAGCACTGAAAAAGGCCAGAGACGGACAGAGACTGGACCTCTTGGCTGAAATCCGCACGCTGGAACTTCGCAGGGGCGGGGACCTCGACGCTGAGGTACAGGACCTACTACTGAAAGCGCGACGTGCGTTGAATGACCTGCTCTCCCTGGACATCAAACAGGCGGCAGCTCGCACCAAATGCTTCTTCGCCTTAAACGAAAACCGTCCGGGAAAACTGCTCGCCCGAATATTGCGTAAACGTCGACAAATGGCCTACGTCCCGAAGATACGCACACCTGGGGGGCGATCACACTCCGACCGGAGGAAATAACGGCGACATTTAGGGAGTATTATGCCTCTCTATATAACCTATCTGACCCCAACCCTCCTTCCCCAGGGGCAATTGGAGACTACCTTTCAGCTAATCTCCGTATACACCTACAGGATGGTGAAGCCGAACAATTGGATTCACCTATTACGGCTGGAGAAATAGCAGCGGCCTTAAAGTCCACTAAAAATGGGAAGAGCCCGGGTCCAGATGGACTCCCGGCGGAATACTACAGGGAGTTCCGTGACCTTCTCATACCCCACATGGTGTCCACCTTTAACGCCGTTACGGCAGAGACACCTTTTCACCCTCAAACCCTCTGCGCAACGATTGCAGTACTCCCCAAACCGGGGAAAGACCCTGCAGAATGCACCAGCTACCGGCCCATCTCGCTCCTTAATTGTGACATCAAGATCCTGGCACGCATCCTGGCCGATAGACTTAAACAGTTCCTCCCCGGCCTGGTGCATTCGGACCAAGTAGGATTCATACCGGGTAGGGAAGCCAGGGACGGAACGCAGAGGGCGATTAATGCAGTAGCGGCTGCACAACGCTCGGGTCAACGCCTCCTCCTGCTCTCTACAGACGCGGAGAAGGCGTTCGACAGAGTCCTATGGCCATTCCTTTTTCAGACATTACGGACCATGGGACTGGGCCCAGGATTCTTGACGTGGGTGCAGGCCTTGTACACCCTCCCCACGGCCAGAATTAAAGTAAATGGGGCTCTCTCCGCCAGCTTCCCGATATCTAATGGCACGCGCCAGGGGTGCCCCCTTTCCCCTCTACTCTTCGCTCTGTCCTTGGAACCCTTCCTTGAAGGGGTGAGACGCAACCCCACGATCCCGGGACTACAGGGGGTTAACCGTTCTCACAAAGTCACTGCATACGCAGATGACTTATTATTTTTTCTAACAGACGTTCGGCAATCCCTGGCGGCGGTAGTGGGCGCATTCGAAACATACGGTAAACTAGCCGGCCTCAAAATCAACATGTCCAAATCGGAGATTCTGAACGTCTCAGTTCCGGATGGAGAGGCAGCAGGCATAAGGGATGCATTTCCCTTTCACTGGTGTGATGCAAAGATGAAGTATCTCGGGACTTGGCTCTCACCGACCCTGCAGGACCTTTTTCCTCTCAACTTTCTCCCCCTCCTGGGGATGATCCGTGACGACCTGATGATGTGGAACACTAAATTTCTCTCGTGGATGGGAAGAGTAGCGGTGTTTAAAATGAATGTGTTACCCCGCATACTCTACCTGTTACAAACTGTACCAGTAACTATACCGGGGTCTTTCTTTAAATCATTTCGGTCAGAAATGATTAAATTTGTGTGGGCGGGGCGCAAGCCCAGACTGCGACTCGAGGTTCTATGCCGACCTAAGGAGACAGGGGGCATGGCGCTTCCAGATCTGCTCACCTATTACAGGGCAGCCCAACTCAATCGGCTGGTTGATTGGTCTACCACCACGGGTGGAAGAGGGTGGTTGGATCTAGAGGGCACGGACCTAGGGGTGCCGCTGTGGACGTTACCATGGCTACCACACCAGGCAGTGCCAAACGCGGCCCGTACTCACCCCCTCATAGGGACCACTTTGCGCCTGTGGGACCGCTTGAAATTCTCGCATGCGCTCTCATCCAGTCCCTCTCCGCTGCTCCCCCTAGTGTCGAACCCCCATTTCACACCGGGGGTTAGGACCTCTCTACGTCGCCACCTTGTGGAGGGAGATAGACTCCTTGCCATGCATGTGGCTCACATCCCCACACTGGCGGCTCTCACATCGCGCGTTGACCTCCCACCACTGTCTTTCCTGGACAGATTTAACTTTGGACAAATACGCCACTATCTGGGTACCCTCCCGGAGGGGCACAAACTAACCAGAGCACTCACTCCGTTTGAACGCTTTTGCTCACTAAATCTCTCTTTGCACCATGGCATCTCCACCCTATACTCTCTTCTCCAATCGAGAGACTCGGAATCTCCTCCCTTCATGGGAATATGGGAAGCTGAACTGAATATAACAATATCGGATGAGGAGTGGACTACGATCCTCTCTTTGACCCACCATGGCACGCGGGCGGTGAGATACCACGAAACGTCTTACAAAATTCTGACCCGCTGGTATTACACGCCACTTCGTGTGTTCCAATTCACTGGATCTACGGATCCCACATGCTGGCGCTGTGGCAAGGAACTTGGTTCCTATCTCCACATCTGGTGGTCCTGCTCGCTGGTACAAACCTACTGGAAGTGGGTGGGGGAAGTGATCAGGGAGGTGACAGATGTTACACTGGAACACGCACCTCGGACCTTCCTCCTCTTACTCTCGGGCTTTCCGACGGCCTCTTTCAAAAAATCGGTGGCTTTCCGTCTGCTGTTGGCAGCACGCCACCTGATTCCAAGGCACTGGAAACGCCGATCTGTGCCCTCCCTCCGGGAATGGATATCCCAGGTGGATGAAATGTTCGGAGTGGAGGAGCGGATCGCCGCACAGGAAGATTCCACGCAAGCATTCTACCAAACTTGGTATTATTGGCAGGAATTTGTTTCCTCAGCCGCACTCCGCCGCCGATTGGAGCTTGAGCTTCCACCGCCGACTGCATAGGATAGGGGAACATGGACACACAGAGGCCCGATGGCTCCGGTCCGCATTGATATCTTGGTCGGCTGACCACTCTGGGCCCTTACTATCACGGGGATGGGTCTCCAGCGGTTCAGGCGACACGAAAAACGCGCACTTAGGTGGTTATGGGTCGGAGGCTGGTACACCCTCCCCTCCGGTGGCGCTGGGGGGAGATGGAACGGTCCCGCGGGTGGCACGCTGGACTCCATCGTGTTGTTTCCCTCCGCCCCCCCTCCTCATCCCTCCCCCCCCTTTTTTTTTTTTTTTTTTTTTCCCCTCCTCTCTCTCTCTTTTTCTTTTTCTCTTCACTCTCCCTTCTCTCTCTCTCCCTCTCTCTCTTTTTCGTACCCCCCCCATTCTCTCACACCTCTCCCACTCTTCTCCTCTGAACTATCTCTTATCCTTCTATCTGCTTACAATGTCCCACACTTCATACGAGACCATCCACTATAGTACCCTATGCACGTCTCATACAAACGACAAGAGGTTCTGGATTGCCTGCGGATCACTTGTGGCTGGACTGCACCAAATGGGTAACTATAGCTCATACATATGGACTTATTTGATGCTCTTTTTGTGTATCTATATCGCATTACTGACAGTTTTGTTTTTACTTAACTACCACTTTCTGATAAGTCTGTATTTCAACTCGATAAATGTACTGATGCGCCCTTTCAATAAAAATTTTGAATACAAAAAAAAAATACTTTTAATGGAGAAAAAAAATGCAACACATTTTTGGACACAAAGTAAAGAGTGGTCATGAGAGAGAAAAAAATGGGAGGACTAGGAAAAGAATGTGAACTTCAATTCAAATAAAAAAACACAACAAAAATATCATGAACTGGGAAAGAAAGTATAGAAGGGCATGTTTTAAAACTTGACTCGTTAATTAGCACAAAGTTCTCAGAGGAAACTCAGAGAAAAAGATTCTTAATAAACATCAATAATCTTTATTAAGGATATTGGTTAAAAACAAACATTCAAACGTGAGGTGTTTGTGCAGCTATTTTGCAACCTGTTTTATTCCCTCCAAGAAAAATTCAATGGGGGCACAGTCATACGTTGTTGCACTTCACACCAAAAGACAAAAACATCAGAGAGCAAAAAATAAAACTAGACATATGACTACCACTGCAGAAAAAAGAAAACAAACAAACAATACTCAAGATACCAAACTACAACCTTCCATCTCCCTTAGTCAACTAAAATAAAACAAAAAAACAAAAAAGAAAAACAAAACACCCTCTCTCATTTGAAATCTGCCTAATTTCCTTTGTACAGCGCTACACAACCTGTAGCCGCTTTCCATTAAACTTTCACTCAAATCCTTCAGCTTTATATCACTTCATCGTCTTAGATTCCAAACAATTTAAACATGACCTCTTTGTTTACTGTCTTATAATGAACCTACATATACAAGTTACAAAACCTGTAAATGACCTCAGTCGGCCATTTTGGCAAAACATATAACCAATATTAAGGTGTGGTCAATCCATTTGTGCTGGACTCAAACAAAGACCAGAGGAAAATAACTAACCACGTCTCTTTTGGGAAAATTTATAACTTATATTAAGGCAGATGGCCGACGCCCATCACCTTGATACACAAAATAGTGTTTATATCATACATCAAATTCTATAATCCATTTACAGTAAATCCAGCTCCCATAATTACTTTCTTTTGTTTCACATCTGTACGCATGCCGAAAGCACTCAAACCGCGCCCAATTCCACAACAGTTACAGTTACAGTTTTATAAAGCACTAACAGCTCCAGAATTCAACTGTTACTACAGTCATTCAAGGCATTAGACACATGTCATTTGTACATACTGTTCAATTATCCCAAATAGATACTCACAGAACAACAAAAATAACTACATATTCCATTATCCAACTTGCACTGCTAAAAGACTACAAGCATTCAAAGAAAAAAAAATCCTTATTCAAACACATAATAACATTATACGTTACAAATAAAGAGTTTTTTAATAAAAAAAAACAAAGAGAGAAAAAATGAATGTATTAGCAGGTGCTTTTGAAAGTCACTGTAAAAGTAAAGCCCTATTGTCTCCATTTCCTTTTCTTATTTTCTTTTACGCGAGGCAAGGCAGTAAAGATACATAGAAACAAAGCAACCAGTAGAAAGAGAAGCAGTCCCTAAACATAAATTACATATAAAAAACACGCTCAAAACTACGAAATACAAAACATCAAAGATAAACCCATACATTAATAGTTAGTAAAGACAAACATTTAAATAAACAGACGTAATCAATGGCAAGAAACAAAAGGGAAAAAATAAAATACAAAAATTTTAAATCTGAAAGAAAAACAGTTTGCGCGCTACTTTTAAAGGATTTGCAAACATACCGCAATGCAAAAAATATAAAATAAATAACAAAAACAATTTTTTTTTAAAAAAATGGCAAGAATGCAAAAGAAAAATTGCTCTCAATGGAAGTAACGCTATTTTGTTTTCTATCTTGCTATATAAGAAGAAACCGGACCTAATCAATTAAAATAAAATGCTACGAGCCAGAACTCCAGAACACAAAGGAGCTACACTATGGACACAAAGACAAACACATTTACTCAACGCTAGAAACATCTTTCAGTTTCCCGGGTGAGTGACATAACGAATACTCAGCACCAGAACTTCATCAGGGTACATCAACATAACGAGTGAGTCACCGCTCATTAACAGTTCTCTATCAGGCGAGTTAAGATAAACAAACAATAAACAAAGAAAAACAAACAGAGCGCCTACAACAACACAGTGGCTCTCGCAGGCAGCCTCCCCATGGAAGCAAAGATTATTTTATCTATATAGGCAATTGTTTAACATGAAATAAATCATATCAGACAATTGAATTATTAAATCCCACTTTTGACACCAACTGTTAAATTCTAGATTTCCATTATAATTACAATAAACCTTTTTCAAGTTTCTTCTTATATATGAAAATCGAAGTAAGGTGCTGCGCGACTCTGATCAGAGGAGACGATAGACACAACCACACCGAGATATGGCAGATTATCATCTGATCAGTCCGTGGTCTGTCAGGTTCGTTTATTGTTTCAACAGCCAATAGAAATGTTCGTTATATATAAAAACTTCCTGCAGTGTTCACTCCCAACATAGGAATGTGATACAACAACCAATCAGAGCAATACATTTCTACATCATGTAACAAAGATTTCGCAGGCATTTCTAAGTTAACACAGGATATCTATTTCCATCACCCCGCTGACTAGCCTCGAGAGGAAACGAAATTGAACAGACACCGTGCTGGAACAAGGAGGGGGGATTTCACACTAATGCAAAAATTAAAAAACTACCTATCATATTAAAATACCTTTCAGATAGTGAAGAAGAAAGTTTTTGTCTGGATTGGGTGCACTCGCCAGAGTCTGAAGAGGCCATCCCAGTTGCCGAACGGTGGGAAAGTAACCTGAGGCTCCAAAATTCCAGCTGGAAATTCCTGAAACTTCTGAAATTCCTGAAGTTCCTGACAAAAGCGTCCTATGATTATAGTTCTATGCCTTCCCTGGAAGGATCATACTCCAAGGAGATGTCTGTTCCAGTTGTGGATGAAAGACCCAAACCCGTATCTGTAGTACTTCCGCCTGAAGAAGAGCTGATTGAGCCAGAACCAAAAGTTCTGTCCGACCCCCTCAAAGACTCACCTACGACTCACCAGGACATAGCACTGAAGAGGCTGTTACCACAGTGCGAAGGTTGCCCGAAGTGTCTGCTATGTTAGCTGAGGTAGCCAGAAGTATGAGTAAACTTGAGGATGTATACCTAACCCATTGTATGTTTGCTGCTGAGCCTATACAGTTGTGTTCAAAATTATTCAACCCCCAATGCTGTAAAGGGTTTTACGGAATTTAGTGTACATTTGTAATTGTATTCAGAATGAAATCCTACAAGGACTTTTTAAAGAACCATATGCAACTAAAATGACATCAATTGGTTTTGTAATACAGTAGTAAATGTTTCTTTTGTGAATTCTTCATTGACACAATTATTCAACCCCCTAAAGACTACCACTCTGAAGAACAGAGGTTCATTCAAGTGTTTTCAATCAGATATTGAAAACACCTGTGGATGTCATGGAGCAGCAATAAAGCATAATAAGCACCAATTAGGCAGCTTTAAAATGACTGTGATACTCAGCTCCTTCTAGACATTTACTGGTGTGGTTACAAACATGGTGAAGTCAAGAGAATGGTCCAGGAAGACAAGAGAAGAGGTGATTACTCTTCACAGGAAGGGCAATGGCTATAAGAAGATTGCAAAGATGTTAAACATACCAAGAGAGACCATAGGAAGCATCATTCGCAAATTCAAGGCAAAGGGCACTGTTGAAACGCTACCTGGTTGTGGCAGAAAGAAGATGCTGACTTCGACTGCTGTGCGCTACCTGAAGCGTAGAGTGGAGAAAAGTCCCCGTGTGACTGCTGAGGAACTGAGAAAAGATTTGTCAGATGTGGGTACTGAAGTTTCAGCTCAGACAATACGGCGCACACTGCGTAATGAAGGCCTCTATGCCAGAACTCCCAGGCGCACCCCCTTGCTGTCTCCAAAGAATAAGAAGAGTCGACTGCAGTATGCCAAAAGTCATGTGGACAAACCACAGAAGTTTTGGAATAGTGTTCTGTGGACTGATGAAACAAAATTAGAACTGTTTGGGCCCATGGATCAACGCTATGTTTGGAGGAGGAAGAACAAGGCCTATGAAGAAAAGAACACCTTGCCTACTGTGAAGCATGGCAGGGGGTCAATCATGCTTTGGGGCTGTTTTGCTTCTGCAGGTACAGGGAAGCTTCAGCATGTGCAAGGTACCATGAATTCTCTTCAGTACCAGGAGATATTGGATGACAATGTGATGCAGTCCATCACAAACCTGAGGCTTGGGAGACGTTGGACCTTTCAACAGGACAATGATCCCAAGCATACCTCCAAGTCCACTAGAGCATGGTTGCAGATTAAAGACTGGAACATTTTGGAGTGGCCATCGCAGTCACCTGACTTAAATCCGATTGAGAACCTCTGGTGGGACTTAAAGAAAGCAGTTGCAGTGCGCAAGCCTAAGAATGTGACTGAACTGGAGGCTTTTGCCCATGACGAATGGGCGAAGATACCCGTAGATCGCTGCAAGACACTTGTGTCAAGCTATGCTTCACGTTTAAAAGCTGTTATAACTGTAAAAGGATGTTGTACTAAGTACTAAGATTGAATGTCACTTGGGGGTTGAATAAAACTGATAATGATGTGAGCACAGAAAAGACATTTGTGGTTATTTCATTATAAATGTTATGTTATATTTGTCTGACCTACACGTGCCTCTTTGATTTAATTGTAAGCAAGATGACTGAATGATCAAAATCAATGTCAAACTGGCCAAAACACTCAATTTCAGTGGGAGTTGAATAATTTTGAACACACTGTATATATCGACTGATGTAATGTTGAAATGTAATGTAACTGTTACACCTCCTTGGAGAGACCCAAGAGTTCTAGGAGGGGGAGAGTGTAGCACTGGTTTAATTCTGCTGCTGTAATTACTCGTTTCTGGCCACCAGGGGGAGACGAGCGCAATGTAAACCAATACTGGACACTTTCGGACTACGTTTTCCAGCATGCTTTGGGGCAGGGACAGGAAGTGGGTGGGGAGAACTTAGACACATCCGCAACCTCATGCAGAGGAGAGCCAGTGCGTGCCAAGGGGTGAACAGAGCAAGACGCACGTGAGACAAGGAGTGATTGTGACCAGGCCGGAGCGCAGGTGCTGCCTTGTGGACGCTGGAGATCGGTTTCAGTTACTTGCCAGAGACCTAGTAATCCACCGCTGAGAGGTTTTACACAGATACAGAGCTGCAGATTGGACCCCGAGTTAGGAGACCACGATGATCTAATGGGAGTGCAGGTGGTGAACTGAGCATCTTGTGGCAGAGACGGACATACAAGACAAGCGGATCCGGTGGCACAGAGTCCCAGCCAAATCGAGCGGAGAGACGTCCTGGGTCGAGCAGAGTGCAGAGTATCTGGCGGATGGGTGAGAGGCCTTCCAGGCCACAGTGCAATAATAAAGCACGCTGCAGTTTGTCTAAATCTACAGGGCCCCAACGTGACTAGTCGAAGACACATTGAAATCATTCACTGGCCAGTTGAATCTAGTACCCGGGTACCAACACACGCATACACGCACACCTTCTTGGGACACAACCTGTACGGGACTCACACTCCAGCAACGAAGGGGTTAAAATTCTTTTTCTTTTCCGCTGCGCGTTTCTCGCATTACGAATTCCTGTAAATATATATGTATACCGTGCTGCTTTATATATGCCAGTTTATTTGAGACCAGTAAACTATATAACTTATAAAATCCACAACAGTGCTGGTGTATATTTATTCCCTATTGCGGGGAGACTGACCCGAGGTTAAATTCAGCGGCTCCCCTGGGAGTGAGCGCTACACATGTTTTTGTTTTCAACCCCAAATGGGAAGTGCTTGGTGCGTGTATAAATAAAACCCACCATTTTTCTGCCTCTCCTTAGCTGAAAAGCAGCAAGAGGGCATGCAGCTGCTCAGAGGAGCATCTTTTGGTACATTGGTTAGGACTCACTCTACCGAGGGGTGCCTTGATGGGGCGAGTGAGCTTACGCTCCAATGGCCATTTAAGCAAACTAAAACCCTCTGACAGTGTTTTGTTGCACATGGAATTATATAGAAACGAGTGCAGATGACATCTTTTTTTCTTGCACATCATGATGCTTATCTCTGTTGTTGTATGGGCCCAAGATCTCTCTTCCAGGCCTGGACTGGGACAAAAAAAACAGGCCTGGGAATTTTAAAGTGAGCAGCCCACTTCTACAGCTATACAGAAACACAAACACACACACATCTTTATAAACACCTTTATATACACTCCTATACTCAAACCACTGTACATACAGTATGTACATTGTACATTCTATCCTAATTTTTATCCCCTATTTTATAATTTCCACATTCCTTCCTATTTTATTATTTTCTAATCCCCCAATTTTATTATTTCCTTATATCCAATATATATTTTCTAATCCCCTCCAATTTTATTATATCTGCCCCCCCCCAATTTTATTAATTATTACCCCATCCCCCCAATTTTATTAATTATTTACACTAAGCGGCCCAGGTGGGCTGTGGCCTGGGGGTGGCTGATCTAATTCAGAAACAACCGCTTAGATAACTTGCCCCCTTATTGTGCGGGCCACGTAACTGCGAGAGTCTGCCTGCATCTATGCTTGAACATGCCACTTCTACTCTCGGCTCTCCTCCCACAAGATGTTAAATATATCTTTAAATGATCTTGCAGGAGCGCTGCCAAGAGTACATGGGGCATGTTTCAGCACAGATTCAAGCTGTCAAGTCAAACTGCAGTGGTACAGAATAGTCAGCTAATATACAAGCAAGTGAGATAATAAAATGACTGTAATTCAGCTTATGTAATTGAAATCTGCAAGAGTCTGTGAGAACTACTTGTCCCTGCAAGCAATTCAGCTCCAGTTAGGGTCAGCCAGTCAGAGCAGAGGTCAGACTTCCCAGCAGCCTCAGAGACAGAGCTGTAGAGGAAGGGAGGGGCCATCTGAGAGCTCCATGCATGCCATGAGGCAGGCAACCTGGACATAACAAAGTGCACAGATTTACAAGCATCTGCAGATCCTGGAGCGGCAACCGGAGAGCTAAAAGACTATTTTCACAGTCATATGTAGGAAAGGATTGTGTCACAGTCATGTACAGAAAATGAATTGAGCCAGTTTAGTGATAAATGCAGTCAGTTAACGTTTAAATCTATTTCATGCTCAGTGTGAGGAGATTTCACGTGCAGTTTTTATATTAGCTCAGGTCATGTCTGTTTTCTTTTAGTTAAAATATATTTTGGCGGGGGGCGGAGCCTGCACTGCCATGCGTTAGGATGCGCTTTGTGATTCTTCTTGCTTCTCCCGCTGATACAAGTAGGATACCCACTTTTCCAGCACCAGCCAGCACCGGAGAACCCTGTAATCCCTGAGCATGGGAAATAACAAAAAAAAAGGGACTCGGAGGTCCCTGTAGCGCTGATATTAGCGACCCGGTGGGTAGAGATGCAGGCCCAAGATGATGCCGACGGGACTCCGCCGGACATGGACTTCACAGAGGTAGGACCCACTCCACGAGCCCGCTCTCCGGCCACCAGAGAGGATATCTCTACGCTGGGCTCTAAACTCAGCTCCATACAGGAGTTTTTGGCAGCCGAGATGGACCGCAATTTTCAGGCCCTGTCGGCCGATGTACAGGCCATCGGAGGTCGCACAGCGGCCTTAGAGGAGCGCACCGACACGCCTCCCACGTTAACACTATGGTGGATGCTATACATTTGATGTCGGAAAAGATTGGGAGGTTAGAGGCGCAAGTGGAGGACTTGGCGAACCGTAGCCGTCTACAGAACGTCAGACTTCGGGGGCTCCCGGACTCTGTCACTCAGGATCTATTGATGGAAACGCTGACAGGCAAATTCAGGAAAATCCTGCCTGATTCCCCTCCATCTTGGTTTCACATGGACCGAGCTCACCGGGCCTTCGGACCGCGACCCTCTCCGGGAGGGAAATTCCGTGATGTTGTTATTCAATTTCACTATTATCACACGAAGGAGGCATTGCTGCGCGAGAGTAGATCAGTTCATTTAACATACAAGAATCACCCACTCACTCTTTTGCCGGATATGGCTTCGTCTACTTTGGCCAAGAGGAGGGAATGGCGACCGATTACGGAGGGTTTGAGGGCTGGAAACGTGAAGTATACCTGGGGATTCCCCCTCTGCCTGGTTGTCTATCGAGACGGTCAGGCCCAAACTTGCTCCAGGATACAGGACGCCCCGCGGCTCCTGAATGCTCTGCAAATACCACTCCCCGATGGCCTTCCGACCCCCCCGGAGCAGTTTCGCCTGGAGAAGCTGCCCCTGGACTGAAAAACGATCCCAGGTTGAAGAGGCCGGACAGGTCAATGGTTCTCTGATTCCACCTTTTATTTGCCCCAGTGCTGGCTGTCAGCAGCAATGGTTCTTCTTTTCCCGGCTCGCAGGGGGCTGAATAATGTATGGTTTAATTGTTATGTTTTTGTCATTGGTTCGGTAATTTTGCGGATTTACCTATTGTTTTAGTTCTCCATGATGTTTAAACTTTGTTACTATGGTTACAATATAGCATTTATGTACCCGGCCTCTCCACCCCGGCAGGGAGGGAGGGGGTTGGGTATGGTTTTATAGCATTTTTCATATTTTTTCACTTGCTAACTCTCCTGGCGGGAGAACGGAGGAGGTAATGGGGGTTCTCTGTTGCCTCCACATGTGCCTTCTCCGCTTGCCCCGTCTCGACTCTCTGGCTAGTCCTTTGTGTCTAGGTTTTTTCTTTCTCTCGCTTTTTCCCTTTCATCTGTTCTTTCCTCTATATTCTTAATATTCTTCCCTGTCAGCCCTGGGGGGGCCCGGGTGGGAGGGGGATGCCCCTTACCCGATATGCACATCTCTGTGCTCTGGTCATAGGTCATAACTTCCTTTCTCCTTGGGTGCCCCATGAAAACATTCTTGGTTTTACCTCCGTAGGTTGTTGTATTCCCCTCATTGTTCCTGTGTTATGGCGTCGCTAAAATGCCTTTCATTGAATGTAAAAGGCCTCAATTCCCCACGTAAACGACATCTACTTTTTCGCGAATTGCGTAAACAACATATTGATATAGCCTTTATTCAGGAGACGCACATACCGCGCAAAGCGAGCTTTAGACTGGCGGACTCGCGATACCAGCGGATCTACTGCTTTATTGCATTGCCTAAACGTAATGGAGTATCTGTCCTCCTGCATAATTCCTGCCCCTTCCAGGTGGAATCGGTGGAGGGGGATGATTCTGGCCGATATGTGGTGGTGCAGGGTTATTTTGGCTCCCGCCCCTATGCGCTGACCTCGGTTTATGCTCCTAACAACCTAGATAAGGATTTCTGGTCCGCCCTCTCTGGATTCATAAGCTCCCGTACCCCGGGTGACATAATTATGGGAGGGGATTTTAATGCCACGTTATGCGTAGCGGTCAACAGATCAGGACAGGGGGCCCCCCACATCGCAGGATCATGCTTTCTCTTTTACCAGAGACCTGGGGTTGGTGGACGTCTGGCGAGTTCATCATCCGTGTGAGAGCGACTACACATTCCTGTCGCATCCCCATAAGACCTACTTGCGCATAAATTATTTTCTTGTATCCCCGAATAGCTTGCAGGTCATTGATTCTTCCTCTATTGGTTCTATTACATGGTCGGATCATGCGGATAGCCACCTAGGACTGGCGGAGTTGGGGGGTTCGGTAAATAGGAAATGGCGACTGGACCCAATACTACTCACAAGACCGGACATTAAGGAGAGGATAACAACAGATCTGACGGATTTTTTTCGAGCTGAACTCGGGGGTGGAGGTATCCGCGCCGTTGGTATGGGCGGCCCATAAGGCTGTGATCAGAGGCTCCTTTATTAAATACGGGTCCCAATACAAAAGATATAAAAATGCCCGGATCCTGGAGCTGCAGGCTTCCTTGCGGGACAGGGAAACGGAGCATAAGACTGATCCCTCAGAGACCTCCTTCTCTGCACTTCAGGATGTGAGACAGGCCCTGGACCAATTACTAGTAGATGATGCTGGACGCTCCCTAATTGGAGCAGACTGTGACGGAACCGTTCTCTTCCGCCTGTCCTGACTCTCTAGACACCCCTTCGATGCGGTCAGCCCGGCTACTGGGAGCGCTGTCCTCAGCGCCTCGAGCAGCTTGACCCAAATGCTTCTGATTCTCTGCCCTGGAGCCGTTAGAAATTTCCAGAAGGCCGCTCGGGGGCCTTCTGAGGTTGAATGTATAGTGTAGCGTCGCTGAAATAAAACACCAGACGCGTCTGTATTATTATTATTATTATTATTATTAATTTATTATTATTATTAATTATAAAGCGCCAGCATATTCCGCAGCGCTGTACAATAAGCACAGTACAGACAGGGTTACAATACATTGAACAACATTTGACAAACAGTACAGGAGGAGATGAGGCCCTATTCCCGTAGGAACTCACAATCTAGGAGGGTTGGGGTTGGAAACAGGAGGAGAGGACTGTAAGGTGAGAGTGATTGATGGTTGCGTCAGTGAGTTGGGTGGTAGGCTTCCCTAAATAGGAATGTTTTCAGGGAGCGTTTGAAGGAAGAGAAGTTAGGGGAAAGTCTGACAGCACGAGGGAGAGCGTTCCAGAGAGTGGGGGCTGCGCGTGAGAAATCCTGCAGTCTATCATGGGAAGAGGTGATGCGGGGAGAAGCTAGGCGCAGGTCACTGTTTGACCTTAGGGAGCGGGCTGGGGTGTATTTGGTGATTAGTGAGGACAGGTAGTGGGGCGCTGAGTTAGTGAGGGTTTTGTAGGTAAGGATAAGGATTTTGAACTTAATTCTGCAGTGGATGGGGAGCCAGTGAAGGGACTCGCAGAGGGGAGCGGCAGAGACAGAGCGGCGGGTGAGGTGAATTAGCCTGGCGGAGGCGTTCAGGATGGATTGTAGGGGGAGAGGCGGGACAGAGGGAGGCCAGATAAGAGATTATTGCAATAGTCGAGTCGGGAGATTACCAGGGCGTGTATGAGTTGTTTTGTGGTGACAGCGGTAAGAAATGGCCGAATTCTGGAAATATTACGCAGTTGGTATCGGCAGGAGGAGGAAAGAGACTTGATGTGGGGGATGAAGGAAAGAGCAGAGTCCAGTGTAACTCCAAGACAGCGAACTTGGTTTGATGGGGAGATGGTGATACCCTCCACCGTGATAGAGAAGTCAGGAGGTGGGGAGGCATTAGAGGGAGGAATAAGTAGGAGCTCAGTCTTTGACATGTTGATCTTTAGGTGGTGGGAGGCCATCCAGGAGGAGATGCCAGATAAACAGTCACTGACTTTTGAAAGGACAGGGGGAGAGAGATCAGGGTAGAGAGGTAGATCTGAGTGTCATCAGCGTAGAGGTGGTAATTAAAGCCAAAGCTGTTGATGATTTTGCCCAGGGAGGAGGTGTAGATGGAAAAGAGCAGAGGACCAAGGACAGAGCCTTGAGGTACACCAACAGATAGAGGCAATGAAGAGGAGGAGTTACCAGCAAAGGACACACAGAAGGACCTGTTGGATAAATAGGAGTCAACCCAAGCAAGTGCAGTGTCACCGAGACCCAGAGAGTTGAGGGTCTGTAGAAGGAGGGGTGGTCAACAGTGTCAAAAGCAGCCGAGAGGTCAAGCAGGATGAGAATAGAATAGTGGCCGTGTTTTTTAGCAGTTAGGAGGTCGTTGGTGACTTTGGTGAGGGCAGTTTCAGTTGAGTGTAGCGGACGGAAGCCAGATTGCAGGGGGTCAAGTAGGGAATTGGAGACAGGAAGAGGGAGAGGCGGTTGAAGACTAGTTTTTCTAAGAGCTTTGATGTGAAGGGAAGCAGGGATACAGGGCGGTAGTTGGATGGAGAGTTGGTGTCTAGGGATGGTTTCTTTAGTAAAGGGGTAACTAGCGCGTGTTTGAAGGCGGATGGAAAGGAGCCAGTGGAGAGAGATAGGTTGAAGATGTGTGTGAGAGCAGGGGTGAGGGAGGAGGAGAGGGGAGAATTAGATGTGAGGGAATGGGGTCGAGCGGGCACGTGGTGAGATGTGAGGAGGACAATAAGGAATTGACTTCCTCCTCAGTGGTTGGGAGGAAGCGGCAGAGGGTGGCAGAGGGGACCTGTGGGAGTGGAGGTGGCAGATAACTATCTTGTGTAGGGATGTTGCTTCTGATAGTTAGAGTTTTACTGAGGAAGTAGTCTGCCAGGTCTTGAGCGCTGAAGGCAGCTGAGGGGGAAGGTGCAGGTGGGTGAGGAGGGTGTTGAAGGTGGACCAGAGCCGTTTAGGGTTGGAGGACAGCGTAGATATAAGAGATGAGAAGAAGGATTGTTTGGCCAAGTGGAGGGCAGAGGTGTATGACCGGAGAATAAACTTGAAGTGAACAAAAATCAGCTTCAGAGCGGGATTTCCTCCAGGCACGCTCTGCAGTGCGGGAGCATCTTTGCAGGTAGCGAGTTTGGAGGGTGTGCCAGGGCTGAAGCTGGCGGCGTGGGGCCTTGCAGAGTCGAAGAGGAGCAAGAGTGTCTAGAGCAGAGATAAGCGTAGTGTTGTAGTGATTAGTGGCAGCATCAGGGCAGGTGAAGGATGAGGTATGAGGGAGGTGGTGGGAAGTAGGTTGGAGAATTGATGGGGGTGCACAGCATGTAGATTTCTGCGAGTGTGTGTGCGGGGTGGGGGAGCAGGGTGTTTAGGAAGTCCAGATAGGTTGAAAGAGAGAAGGTGGTGGTCAGAGATGGGGAAAGGGCGACATTTGAACTCAGAAATGGAGCAGAGGTTGGAAAAGACCAGGTCAATAACGTGACCATCGCGGTGGGTAGGGAGGAGGGAGGATTGTGTGAGTCCAAGGGAGGACGTGAGTGAAAGAAGTTTGGAGGCAGCAGGAGCGGAAGGATCGTCAATGGGAATGTTGAAGTCCCCGAGAATTAGGCATGGAAGATTAGAAGACAGGAAGTGAGAAAGCCAGGTAGCAAAGTGGTCAAAGAACTGGGAGGTTGGTCCCGGTGGGCGGTAGATGACTGCCACCCTGAGAGCCAGAGGAGAGAACAGGCGGATGCAGTGTGTCTCGAAGGAGGAGAAGGAGAGGGATGGGGGTGGAGGGAGATGCTGGTAGGTGCAGGTGGGAGAGAGCAGGAGCCCGACCCCGCCACCATTTCTCTCACCCGGTCTGTATGCTTTAAAACAGGATTCTCTCTCTGTCTCAGTCTCTGAGAGTTCTGACTTTTAATGAACAAAAAACGCCACCATTTATGCTGAAATCCAACAGCCATAATTTGCATAAATGACACACATCGTCCTACTAAAATGCTAATTACATTATGTCAGATAGGTATTTACAATAAACATTCTTTACATTCTTTAAACTCACACAACATTTGCATAATCTATTGTTCTAACACATCAGATTAAAAACAAACACTATCACAGACTTCTTGAATCAAATATGCAGCCAGATAAGGGGAAAAGCCCTGTTGCATAAATTACACAGCAGTAAAGCTTGTTTACTGGCTATACAAAAACACATTTACCTACAGGAATATAAGTATATTTAAAACTAAAGTTACGCCATTTTACACTAAACTAATTTAAACTAGAACCAAACGATGTAAAATATATTTAAAATCACACGATACAATTGAACATAAAGTCTCTTGGGGTTTGAAGCATGGAGCGTTACATCAGCTCCATGACACGAACGTACATTTTTTGAGAGGAGTAATAAAAATGGACACCCCTCTGGCCCGCAAGCTGAGACCAAGACCTTACTCGGCCCGATCTGTAAGCTCCGGAGCTGAGGGGGACTGGTGATCTCCTCCCCTTCTGATATTAATAATCTAGGAATGTGGTACGGAGGAGGCGCTAAAGTGAATAGGATATAGGTAATAATATGTATGCAGCCTACTGGGAGAAGAACACAAAACCTAGGGACCTGCGCAAGTGCTTCGAAATTCGATTCGAAATCGAATCGCTGGTCGAATTCGATTCGAATTCGAACTAGCAGCTCGATTCGAAAAAAATTTCGAATTTGGAAGATCCCATCCAGCTCACCTGTCACCGCCGGGTTAGGCTCCTCTGAGCGTGCGTCCGGCGGCAGGAAGCTTGGGCACTCGCCGGGGGAGCCATGTGACCGCGATCTCACGAGATCGCGGTCACGTGGCTCCCCCAGGCGAGTGCCCAAGCTTCCTGCCGCCGGACGCACGCTCAGAGGGAGCCTAATGCGGCGGCGACAGGTGAGCTGGGCACATCCATGAGCGAGCTGAGGGCAATCCATGAGCAAGCTGAGGGCAAATCCATTGAGCGAGCTGAGGGCAAATCCATGAGCGAGCTGAGGGCAAATCCATGAGCGAGCTGAGGGCAAATCCATGAGCGAGCTGAGGGCAAATCCATGAGCGAGCTGAGGGCAAATCCATGTTGGGGGCAAATCCATGAGCTGGGGACAGTGTTCCATGAGCTGGGGGACAGTATCCATGAGCTGGGGACAGTGTCCATGAGCTGGGGACAGTATCCATGAGCTGGGGACAGTATCCATGAGCTGGGGGACAGTATCCATGAGCTGGGGACAGTATCCATGAGGCTGGGGACAGTATCCATGAGCTGGGGGACAGTATCCATGAAGCTGGGGGGCAGTATCATGAGCTGGGGACAGTATCCATGAGCTGGGGGCAGTATCCATGAGCTGGGGGGCAGTATCCATGAGCTGAGGGACAGGTATCCATGAGCTGGGGGACAGTATCCATGAGCTGGGGGACAGTGTCCATGAGCTGGGGGACAGTATCCAGAGCTGGGGGATCAGTATATGCGAGATGGGAGTATCTCATGAGCTGGCGGGGACAGTATCCATGAGCTGGGGGACAGTAATCCATGAGCTGGGGGGACAGTGTCCATGAGCTGGGGGACAGTATCCATGAGCTGGGGGACAGTATCCATGAGCTGGGGGGCAGTATCCATGAGCTGGGGACAGTATCCATGAAGCTGGGGGCGTATCCATGAGCTGGGGGCAGTATCATGAGCTGGGGACAGTATCCATGAGCTGGGGCGACAGTATCCATGAGCTGGGGGGCATATCCATAGCTGGGGGACAGTATCCAAGTATTCGATTCGATATTCGATTCGAGTTCGAACCATTACAGCCGATTCGATTCGTGATTCGATTCGAGCGAAAATTTATGATTCGCAGGGAGTCCTAACAAAACCTCGACAGAAATGTGTTTAAGGTACGGAAAGGGGTGGGAGTTACTCCAGTGGCACAAAAAGGGGAGGTAATTAGCGTAGAAACTGCGTGTAATGTAAAAAAGCAGTTTAAAACAGCTGTAGGAGCACAGTCTCAAAGCAGACCAATGATAAAGTGCTATCTAGAGAGGTGCAAATACAATCAGAAGTGCATATAGTGCAAATGGTATCTAAAAACGTTGTGCACGTTAATGGCGTACTGTGGAAAGTGCATTAATTTTAAACAGAACAAATTCCGTAATAAGAACAGTTCATAAAAACACATAAAAGTACATAAAAAGGTGTAAAAAAAGCAGCACACGCTTTTGTGCAAAGGTGCAACTGTTCTTATTACGGAATTTGTTCTGTTTAAAAAATTAATGCACTTTCCACAGTACGCCATTAACGTGCACAACGTTTTTAGATACCATTTGCACTGTATGCACTTCTGATTGTATTTGCACCTCTCTAGATAGCACTTTATCATTGGTCTGCTTTAAGACTGTGCTCCTACAGCTGTTTTAAACTGCTTTTTTACATTACACGCAGTTTCTACGCTAATTACCTCCCCTTTTTGCGCCTCTGATATTAATAATCTATTGACATCCTTCTACTCGCAGGTTATAACCACTCTCCTTCCCACACAATGGACAATGAACCCTTATGTCAGGAAATCAGAGACTTTTTATCTCCTCTCGGACTGCCTACGGTGGGGGAGGAACAGGCCGGTGACCTGGTGGCACCTTTCTCTCCAGAGGAACTAGTGGAGGTTATAAAAGGCATGAAGCCGCACAAGGCCCCAGGTCCAGATGGCTTTACCATGGCTTATTATAAGGCCTTCTCGGGCTTGTTGGTCCCCCACCTGCTCCCTCTTTTTAACACCCTTTTGACGGGGGGCCAGCTTGCCCCAGAATCACTGTCTGCCTCCATTGTGCTGATCCCCAAACCGGATAGAGACCCCCTTTTTCCAGAGAATTATCACCCAATCTCCCTTTTAAACACCGAAGTAAAAATCTTCCCCAAATAGGCTGGATACCCTCCTAACGGTTGGCTTTATTCCAGGCAGACAGGCCTTTGACAACACGCGTCGGTCTATTGACCTCTTATGGCAGGCCTCCTCTTCTCATACTCCCTTGCTTTTTCTCTCGCTTGACGCAGAAAAAGCTTTTGATAGGGCCACTCCACCCTATCTCTTCCTGGTGTTAGAGCGTTTTGGCTTTCCGACAAAATTCATAACGGCAATCCGGGGCCTGTATACCACCTCGACTGCTAGCATAATGTCACCACACCCCCCCACACACCCTTCCGAATCTTTAATGGTACCCGCCAGGGATGCCCTTTATCCCCAGCTCTTTTTACTCTCATCCTGGAACCCCTTTTGCACGCTCTCCGGCACTCAGACGGTATCAAGGGGATAGGGGTTGGTGACTAGGGATGAGCCGAACACGCCCGAGTTCGGGTTCGTACCCGAACCTGAACTTTCCAAATGTCCGAATCCGAACTCGAACTCAATACAAGTCAATGGGGCTGAAAAATCGGTTTTTAGAGTGCCCTCCAAGAGGGCACATATGCTAGATATTTGCCAAAAAAGGTGTTTGGGGGTCCGGGTAGTGCCCTGGGGGACAGGAAACAAGGACAAAAAGTTAAAAAAAAAATGTTTTTAAAGGGACAGTGAGTTTTCCATGAAATAAGGGTTAAAAATAAAAACGAAAAATTCCTTCAAATATCGTGCCTAGGAGGTCCCCATAACCTGCCCGTGAAGTGGTGGATTTCTAGGATGTATAGAAACACTTAAAAACAAATAATTACGTTTAGAATAACTGTAAATGCTTTTCCTTTAATCTATCCATAAACAACTGCTTGGGGCGGCAGTCTGTATGAAAAGAGGAGACATTTTCGGACACGCAGAAAATGTTTAGTGATTTTTTGGCTAAATTGTTGTGAAACTTATGCAGGCTTTGGATGAAAGTAGCAATAGGTGCTTTAAAATTGGGCCTTTAGCGTCGGCAACAGTGCCGTCACACCTTAGCATCTCTGAGGATATGAATCTGATATAGGCGTCAGTGGCAGTGCACCCAAATATTGTGCTTTTGGTGCCAGGCCTGCAAGTACTATCATACAGTATCCCCTCTGTAGTATTGTGGAAGAATGCAGGGGTGGACCTTGCGGTCCTATATTAAAAAGATATGAATCTGGTAAAGGCGTCAGTGCACCCAGATATTGTGCTTTTGGTGCCAGACTGCCAGGCCAGCAAGTACTATCATACAGTAACCCCTCTGTAGTATTGTGGAAGAATGCAGGGGTGGACCATGTGGTCCTATATTAAAAAAATATGATTCTAGTCAACGCGTCAGTGCACCCAGATATTGTGCCTTTGGTGCCAGACTGCCAGGCCAGCAAGTATCATCATACAGTAACCCCTCTGTAGTATTGTGGAAGAATGCAGGGGTGGACCATGTGGTCCTATATTAAAAAGATATGAATCTGGTAAAGGAGTCAGTGCACCCAGATATTGTGCTTTTGGTGCCAGACTGCCAGCAAGTACTATCATACAGTAACCCCTCTGTAGTATTGTGGAAGAGTGCAGGGTTGGACCCTGCGGTTCAAAAAATTTAAATGTTATAGATGTGGCACAGGCGTCATTGCAGCCAAATATTGTGCCTTTCATGGCAGCAAATGCATTCACACCATAACCCTTTTGTGGTATTGTGGAAGAGTGCAGGGTTGGACCCTGCTGTTCAAAAAATTTAAATGATATAAATCTGGCACAGATGTCAGTGCAGCCAAATATTGTGCCTTTCATGGCAGCAAGTGCATTCACACCGTAACCCTTTTGTGGTATTGTGGAAGAGTGCAGGGTTGGACCCTGCTGTTCAAAAAGCTAAAATGATATAAATCTGGCACAGGCGTCAGTGCAGCCAAATATTGTGCCTTTCATGGCAGCAAGTGCATTCACACCGTAACCCTTTTGTGGTATTGTGGAAGAGTGCAGGGTTGGACCCTGCGGTTCAAAGAATTAAAATGATATAGATGTGGCACAGGCGTCAGTGCAGCCAAATATTGTGCCTTTCATGGCAGCAAGTGCATTCACACCGTAACCCTTTTGTGGTATTGTGGAAGAGTTCAGTGCTGGAGGTTTTGTGCATGCAGAAGACATCCCCGATTTATTCCGTTACGTCAGCATCAGGGGGTTGATAGCTGCTGATCCAGGACTGATTCATTTTTATAAATGTCAGCCGCTCTACAGAGTCGGTGGACAGACGCACTTTTTTGTCTGTGACAAAACCTCCAGCGGCACTGAATGTCCTTTCAGAAAGCACGCTGGATGAAGGGCAACCTAGTAGCTGCATAGCATTATGGCTAAGTTCTTGCCAGTGATCCAATCTCAACACCCAGTAAGCCAGTGGATCATCTGCTGGAAAGGTATCCAGGTCTGCCCTTGCCCCTAGGTAGTCCTGCACCATATGGCGAAGACGCTGGCAATGGGTGCCTACATTTGACGTCCCTGGGCGTTGTGGACTAAAAAAATTAAAAAATGCATCAGTCAAGCAGCCCTGGCCTTCACCACTATTCCTCTGATCATCCGCAGCCTCAGAAGCACATGTGTCATCACTTGGTAACCTACCAGTGCCTGGAAAGGTGTTACACAAGTGTCGCTTTAGAGCGTCCTCAAGTTTTTTCATCCTGTGCTCCCTCTGTGCGGGCAGGATGAGCTCTGCAGCTTTACCCTTGTATCGTGATCAAGAAGGGTTGCCAACCAGTAATGATCCCTCTCCTTGATAGCACGAATCCTGGGGTCCTTTAGCAGGATTGCATCATAAGGGAGCCCATGCAGCGTAGGTTGGAGGTGGAATTAGCTTCCGAGTCTTCCTGGTCAATAAGGATGACCCCATCGTGCACTTCCTCCTCCCAGTCACGCACGAAACCCTCCCTTGAGGAATCCCCACCTTCAATGCCCCCACTACTTAAATATTCCTCCTCCTCCTCATCCTCCTCCTGTCTGATCTGAGTAGGACCCGCTGGAATGCTGTCTGCGGAAAGACTGAGGCCTTCAGCGCTAGGGAAGGCCTCCTCTTCCTCCCGCTGCTCTGCCTCTAGAGCCACATCTATAATTCCCCGCAGAGTGTGCTCCAGCAGGAACACTAAAGGAATTGTGTTACTGATGCATGCACTGTCTCTGCTCACCATCCTCGTTGCCTCCTCAAATGGTGACAGTACAGTGCATGCATCCTTGATCATCAGCCACTGCAGGGGGGAAAATAAAACAAGTTGACCTGAACCTGTCCTTGTGCCATACTCACACAGGTACTCATTGATGGCCCTCTGCTGCTTGTGCAGACGCTGCAGCATTGCTAATGTCGAGTTCCACCTGGTGGGCATGTCACAGATCAGACGGTTTGTGGGAAGGTGGAATTCTCTTTGAATTTCTGTCAGGCGAAAGCTTGCTGGGAATGGCCGTCTGAAGTGGCTGCAGACTTTTCTGGCCTGGCTGAGAAGCTCTGGCAGCCCTGGGTACTTGGTTAGGAAACACTGTACCACTAGATTTAGGATGTGTGCTAGGCATGGTACATGCGTCAATTTACCCTTGCGTATGGCGGAGAGAAGGTTGCTGCCATTATCACAGACGATCATTCCCAGCTGAAGCTGGCGTGGTGTTGACCATCTCTGCACCTGCCCCTGCAGAGCTGACAGAATTTCTGGCCCGGTGTGGCTCCTGTCCCCTAAACAAACCAGCTCAAGCACAGTATGGCATCTTTTTGCTTGAGCCATTGCGTAGCCCCTGCCATGCGTCGGTTTAACTGCCACTTCGCCAGCGACAGAGAAGGAGGAGGAGGAAGAGGTGGTGGAGCAGACAGACCTCATACAAGCAGCTTTCTGGAGGCATGGTGGATGAACAAGCTCCAGCACAGAGCCCCATCTTGGATCCCTCCCAGCTGCAATCAGAGTTACCCAGTGTGCCGTGAAGGAAATGTAACGACCCTGTCCATGCTTGCTGGACCACGTGTCTAAAGTCACATGCACCTTGTTGCTGACTGCCTTTCCCAATGACTGGAAAACATTGTCTTCCACGTGCTGGTATAGTGCTGGAATGGCCTTGCGTGAAAAGTAATGGCGATATGGGACCTGCCACTGTGGTACAGCACATTCAGCAAATTCACGGAAGGGAGCAGAGTCCACCAGCTGGAAAGGCAGCAGCTGCAATGCGAGTAATTTTGCTAAGCTGGCATTTAGAGGCTGTGTTTGGGGATGGTTGGGACTATATTTTTTCTTACGCTGCAGCAGCTACGGCAACGTAATCTGACTGCATAAATCTTCAGCTGATGGGATGATGTCACATTGTGAGGAAGGAGCTGGTACATCCATTACTGTAGCATCATCCCTGTCAGTGGAGGTTGTAGGCAATGACATGGCAGGACATACAGTGGGGGTAGAGACAGATGAGGAGGAGGACCTACGCAAAGTTTTGCACCAACGGGATGTGTGGCAGGTGTTCATATGTCACCTCAAGCACGTGGTACCCAAGTGTCCGGTGTCTTTCCCACGCTTCAGCCTCATCTGACATAGATTACAAATAGCAACGGTGCGCTCTGCTGCACATTTCTTAAAGAACTCCCAGACAACAGAGTTCCTGCATGTGTGCTTTGAGACAACAGCACTCTGCACCGGAGCAGCTCTGACATGTGATGCCTTGGACTGGCTAGTGCTACATCAGAGGATGTTGTGCCTCGTGTTTGCTGTGCCTCCTCCTCCTCCCCCTCCTCCTCACTTGATTCCTCTGTTCGATCTGGCACCCAGGTGGAGTCAGTGACCTCATCATCAATGTCATCTTCACCCCCTATCTCCTCGTCACTGGAGCCAACTTGGCAGTATTCTGCAGCTGCTGGGGCAACATGAGTGCCAGTTATTTGTGTGTCATCACTGGCACCCCCTTCCTCTAGGTTGATTATACTCCCTTCCTCAACCACAGAGATTGAATCAGAGCACTGTACTTGCTGCGCATCCTCAAGCAGCATGTCACTCTCATTGTAGTCAAACAATTCAGCTGACTCCTCCGTGTGTGATAGCGAGGCTACAGCAGGAGTAGCTGTGGACATGGAGGCTGCATTAGATGTTTTGTCAGCTGAGGTGGACTGTAAAGCACTACAAGCCTGGCTGGCAGAGGACTCAGAGGATGAGGATGGCCTGGTTAGCCAATCCACCAAATCCTCAGTATGTTGCTGCTGCTTAAGACGGCCAGCACCAGTTAGAAAGGACAAGCGTGCCCCTGCAGAGGATGCACCACGTCCACCACGACCAGAGGCAAAGCCTCCCGACACAGGGGCTGTTTGCCCTCTTATCTGTGTCTGGGAGCGTCTGCGTGTCCTTTTTGTTCTTTCAGACATAGTGAGTGATATATAGATTAAATATATACAGAACTCTGCTTCAACTCTGGTATAACTCAGTGAGACACCCTGATAGCTGGCAGCCAGTGACAAGACATAGATTACAATTCCCTCCTATAAATCAGTGAGACCCCCCTGATGGGTGGCAGTGAGAAGACACAAATTTAAATTTGCATAAATCTGCTAGAAGTATGTGGGACCCCCTGATGGGTGGCAGTGAGAAGCCACAGATTACAAGTCTCAGAAACCTCTTATAAATCAGTGTGACCCCCTGATGCGTGGCAGTGAGAAGACACAAATTACAATTCGCATAAATCTGCTAGAAGTATGTGGGACCCCCTGATGGGTGGCAGTGAGAAGCCACAGATTACAAGTCTCAGAAACCTCCTATAAATCAGTGTGACCCCTTGATAGGTGGCAGTGAGAAGCCACAGATTACAAGTCTCAGAAACCTCCTATAAATCAGTGAGACCTCCTGATGGGTGGCAGCCAGTGAAAACACACGGATTATAACAATTCCCAAATATTTTGTAGAAATTAGTGTCCCCCAAAATACTTGCTGGCAGTGACAAGAGAGAGATCACCTCAATTCCCAGATATTTAGTAAAAATTAGTGACCCCCAAAATACTGCGTGGCACTGGCTGTGTGACAAGACACAGATCACCTCAATTCCCAAATGTTTTGTAGAAATTTGTGAGACCCCCAAAATACTTGCTGGCAGTGACAAGACACAGATCACCTCAATTCCCAAATGTTTTGTAGAAATGAGACCCCCCAGACCCCCCCCCAGTAGCGTGGCAGACCGGCAGTAAGAACACACAACAACAATCTCCTATGAAATCTCCTCTCAAATGCATGCTGAAGCGGTGTGTGGAAACCTTATATAGTGTGCTGCGGGACTTAGCTCTGTGAGCCCATGATTGGGCAAAATTTGCCCAATCAGGACTCTGAGCAGTGATTGGCATACTGTTGAACCTGTCTTGCACCAGACCTGTTGTCAGGTGCAAGGCTGTAGCCAATTACGAGTTTCAGGCCAGTGGGAAAGTACATTGTGGTCCATTGTGATGCATTGTGGTCGAACATGCGCCGAACACCCGGAAATGTTCGGAGTTCGCGAGCAGACCAAACAGGCTAAGTTCGGCCCGAACTCCGAACCATCCGAACCGAACAGCTCATCCCTATTTGAGAGCAGGGGGCTGTGTGTGTGTGTGTGTGTGTGTTTGAGAGCAGGGGGCGGTGTGAATGTGTGTGTGTTTGATAGCAGGGGGCTGTGTGTGTGTGTTTGAGAGCAGGGGCTGTGTGTGTGTGTGTTTGAGAGCAGGGGGCTGTGTGTGTGTTGTTGATAGCAGGGGGCTGTGTGTGTGTGTTTGAGAGCAGGGGGCTGTGTGTGTTTGAGAGCAGGGGGCTGTGTGTGTGTGTTTGATAGCAGGGGGCTGTATGTATGTGTGTTTTGTTTGAGAGCAGGGGGCTGTGTGTGTGTGTTTGAGAGCAGGGGGCTGTGTGTGTGTGTTTGAGAGCAGGGGGCTGTGTGTATGTGTGTGTGTTTGAGAGCAGGGGCTGTGTGTGTGTGTTTGAGAGCAGGGGCTGTGTGTGTGTGTGTTGAGAGCAGGGGCTGTGTGTGTGTGTGTGTTTGAGAGCAGGGGCTGTGTGTCTGTGTTTGAGAGCAGGGGGCTGTGTGTGTGTGTTTGAGAGCAGGGGCTGTGTGTGTGTGTGTGTGTTTGAGAGCAGGGGCTGTGTGTGTTTGTGTGTTTGAGAGCAGGGGCTGTGTGTGTGTTTGAGAGCAGGGGCTTTGTGTGTGTGTGTGTGTGTGTGAGCAGGGGCTGTGTGTGTGTGTGTGTTTGAGAGCAGGGGCTGTGTGTGTTTGTGTGTTTGAGAGCAGGGGCTGTGTGTGTGTGTGAGCAGGGGCTGTGTGTGTTTGTGTGTTTGAGAGCAGGGGATGAGTGTGTGTTTGAGAGCAGGGGCTGTGTGTGTGTTTGAGAGCAGGGGCTTTTTGTGTGTGTGTGTGTGAGCAGGGGCTGTGTGTGTTTGTGTGTTTGAGAGCAGGGGCTGTGTGTGTGTTTGAGAGCAGGGGCTTTGTGTGTGTGTGTGTGTGTGTGTTTGAGAGCAGGAGGCGGTGTGTGTTTGTGTTTGAGAGCAGGGGGCTGTGTGTGTTTTAGAGCAGGGCTCTGTGTGTGTGTGTGTGTGTTTGAGAGCAGGGGGCTCTGTGTGTTTGAGAGCAGGGGCTGTGTGTGTGTGTTTGAGAGCAGGGGACTGTGTGTGTGTTTGAGAGCAGGGGGCTGTGTGAGTGTGTGTGTTTGAGAGCAGGGTGTGTGTGTGTGTGTGTGTTTGAGAGCAGGGGCTGTGTTAATGTGTGTGAGTTTGATAGCAGGGGGCTGTGTGTGTGTGTTTGAGAGCAGGGTGTGTGTGTGTGTTTTGAGAGCAGGGGGCTGGTGTGTGTTTTGAGAGCAGGGGGCTGTGTTGAATGTGTTGTGAGTTTGATAGCAGGGGGCTGTGTGTGTGTTTGAGAGCAGGGGGCTGTGTGTGTGTGTTTGAGAGCAGGGGGCTGTGTGTGAGTTTGATAGCAGGGGGCTGGGTGGTGTGTTTTGATAGCAGGGGGCCGTGTGTGTGTGTTTGAGAACAGGGGGCTGTGTGTGTGTTTGAGAGCAGGGGGCTCTCTGTGTGTTTGAGAGCAGGGGGCTCTGTGTGTGTTTGAGAGCAAGGGCTGTGTGTGTGTGTTGAGAGCAGGGGGCTGTGTGTGTGTGTGTTTGATAGCAGGGGCTGTGTGTGTGTGTGTTTGAGAGCAGGGGGCTGTGTGTGTTTGAGAGCAGGGGGCTGTGTGTGTTTGAGAGCAGGGGGCTGTGTGTGTGTGTGTGTTTTGAGAGCAGGGGGCTGTGTGTGTGTGTTTGAGAGCAGGGGGCTTTGTTTGTGTGTTTGAGAGCAGGGGGCTGTGTGAGTGTGTGTGTTTTGATAGCAGGGGCTGTGTGTGTGTGTTTGATAGCAGGGGGCTGTGTGTGTGTTTGAGAGCAGGGGGCTGTGTGTATGTGTGTGTGTGTGTGTGTTAGAGCAGGGGGCTGTGTGTGTGTGTTTGAGAGCAGGGGGCTGTGTTTGTGTGTTTGAGAGCAGGGGCTGTGTGTGTGCGTTTTTGAGAGCAGGGGCTGTGTGTGTGTTTGAGAGCAGGGGGCTGTGTGTGTGTGTGTTTGAGAGCAGAGGCTGTGAGTGTGTGTTTGATAGCAGGGGGCTGTGTGTGTGTGTTTGAGAGCAGGGGCTGTGTGTGTGTGTGTTTTGAGAGCAGGGGGCTGTGTGTGTGTTTGAGAGCAGGGGGCTGTGTGTGTGTGTGTGTGTGTGTGTGTTTGAGAGCAGGGGCTGTGTGTGTTTGAGAGCAGGGGGCTGTTTGTGTGTGTGTTTGAGAGCAGGGGCTGTGTGTGTGTGTTTTTGGAGAAGCAGGGGCTGTGTGTGTGTTTGAGAGCAGGGGGCTGTGTGTGTGTGTTTGAGAGCAGAGGCTGTGAGTGTGTGTTTGATAGCAGGGGGCTGTGTGTGTGTGTTTGAGAGCAGGGGCTGTGTGTGTGTGTGTTTTGAGAGCAGGGGGCTGTGTGTGTGTTTGAGAGCAGGGGGCTGTGTGTGTGTGTGTGTTTGAGAGCAGGGGGCTGTTTGTGTGTGTGTTTGAGAGCAGGGGCTGTGTGTGTTTGAGAGCAGGGGACTGTGTGTGTGTGTTTGAGGACCGGGCTGTGTGTGTGTTTGTGAGCAGGGGCTGTGTGTGTGTGTTTGAGAGCAGGGGCTGTGTGTGTTTGAGAGCAGGGGGCTGTGTGTGTGTGTGAGAGCAGGGGTTGGTTGTGTGTGTGTTTGAGAGCAGGGGGTGGTGCGTGTGAGCAGGGGGTGGTGCGTAGGAGCAGGAGGTGGTGCGTGTGAGTAGGGATGGTGCGTGTGAGCAGGGATGGTGCCTGTGTGAGCAAGGGTGATGCCTGTGTGAGCAGGGGGTGGTGCATGTGTGAGCAGGGGTTGTGCGTGTGTGTGTGTGAGCAGGGGGTGGTGCGTGTGTATGTGAGCAGGGGGTGGTGCGTGTGTGTGTGTGAACAGGGGGTGGTGTGTGTGTGTGTGTGTGTAAATGTACTGGGGGCTGAAAAGGGGGCTGGGGAGAAATGAAATTAATGGGGGGCTGTGGAACTCTGATACACACTGCACATTACTGTGAGTTTTATTGCTGTGGAGCTCTGTGATACACTCATACACACTGTACATTACTGAGTTTTATTGCTGTGGACCTCTGTGATACACTCATACACACCGCACATTACTGTGAGTTTTATTGCTGTTGATGTCAGTTTTAAACACACATTACTGTAAGCTTGCACTCTGAGAGGACCTGATGGGGAACTGATGAATGGCGGTGCCGTAAAGTCTGGGGGGCGGGAATGTTAACTGTTGTTATCTGATTCTGAACCAAATAAAAGCAGGCCATGTGAAATGGCCAGTGTGTATCCTGTAATGAACATACAGCCTGCCTGGTGTCTCTTTCAGCTACGCTACAGCTATAATCACTCTCAGAAGGCACAGAGCGGCATTCTAGAAATGCAAAGAGGCTCCAAGGCAGGAGTTCAGAACAAGCGGGTCTGGAGCTGTGGATCAGGCTGCTCGAGGCACTGAGTTCCGAGCAGCTCAGAGGCTGGGCTGATCCTGGTAAGGGGGTGTCTGGAGAGCCAGGACAGACGGGAAGGGACGGCTTCCCATCACAAAGGGGGATACTTTGTGGCATTTGCATAGTAATGGCTCTCTTCTGGCGACTTGACCATGCAGCCCATCTTTCTTCAAGTGCCACCTTATTGTGCATCTTGAAACAGCCACACCACATGTTTACAGAGAGTCCTGTATTTCACCTGAAGTTATTTGTGGGTTTTTCTTTGCATCCCAAAAAATTTTCCTGGCAGTTATGGCTGAAATTTTAGTTGTCTACCTGTCCGTGGTTTTGTTTCAACAGAACCCCTCATTTTCCACTTCTTAACTAGAGTTTGAACACTGCTGATTGGCATTCTCAATTCCTTGGATATATTTTTATATCCCTTTCCTGTTTTATACAGTTCAACTACCTTTTCCCGCAGATCCTTTGACAATTCTTTTGCTTTCCTCATAACTTAGAATCCAGAAATGTCAGTGCAGCACTGGATGAAAGATGCAAGGGTCTGTCGGGAGTCTAGAAACTCTTTGACCCCTTTATACACACACACTTATTACAAGCAAACAGATCACAGGTGAGGATGGTTACCTTTAGGCTGGCGACACACTAGCAAACATTTTGCGTCCGTCTGCCGTACTGTTTGCTGTCCGTCGTAGCTTTATAAAGGAGTCAATTAAACACACCACACAAATCACTTGCGCACTTGTTCACGGACGGGCAAAGCATAAAGTCATGGACGCAAAAATAACATCGACGTTAAAAAGCTAAACGGACGCAGAAACAACGCTGCCATGTATTTTCCTAGGGTGTGGAGACATCAGACATTATGGATGCACTTTATGCAGTACTCACAATATCTCCCGTGAAAAAGTGTGTCCGTAATCGACGCTGTACAGTATGCTCGTGTGCTGGCTGCCTTAATAGCCATTCAAACCCGTTTGTGTCAACTTGTGTGCATGTTATGAGGCCAAAATCAGGTTTACAGGGTATGTAAACTTTTGATCAGGGTCATTTGGGTTGTTTTTGTTGTCATTATGATTTTAAAAGAGTAAACACTTGATTGATAACAAATGGCTTCAACCAAACACTAACCATGAGTGAAAGAAAAGTTTTTGTGTTATCATTCATATTCCCTGAATAATGGCATGGGTATGTAAACGTATGGGCACAATATATATACAGTATACTGTATATATATATATATACAGTATATATATCTCAGATCACTCCAGAACATTTTATGTAGGAAATGTTATATGTTTGTAAAATCATAGCAATGTATTGTGTACATTAAACAGAACCTTTAGCTCAGGGCTGTCAAACCTCATGACCCTCCAGATGTTGATGCCTACAATTCCCAGAATTCTTTGAATGCAATAGAATGGTTAGAGTATCATGGGAGTAGTTCAGCAATATCTGGAGGGGGGGGGGCTGGAGGTTGACAGCCCTACTTTAGATAATCGTGCAGTAAACATGACAGTACATATCACCTTAATGAATAAGATTCAACATCACTGCTCTATAACTGTGGAAACACAGGTTTGAATCCCGTCAAGAGCACCTCTCCAGGAAGTGTCCTTGGACAAGACACCTAATGGTACATACTCACAACCCAGGACATACGTGAAAACGAGAGAAATCTCAATGTATCCTTCCTGGTAAAATATTTTCTCCAAATAAAAATTTACTTATTTGTTAGAATGTGTCAGCTCCATACAGACTACATGATATTTGTAATTTTAGTTAATTTGATTTGCTTTGTCTTTCAATTTTGCAGCTCTTTTGGCTGGCTGGGTCCTTATTAATTATTGGATTGGGGTCAGTTGTCAATCCTACCTTAGGCTGGCGTTGGCTGATACGATTTGCATCCATTCCTGGCATTGTACTAATCATCGTATTTAAAGTAAGATACTGATATCATACTTTTTATGTAACCACCTCTATATACCTGTGTTTTGCCCTTCTGTGTAATACATTGTTATATTCCTCTATGCACTATTTGTTTTTTCGAAGAAAATGTGATAACATGAATAGTATTACAATCAGGTCTATTCAAAGAAAGGTGAAACTCAGGAGAAAGACTGGAGAAGTGAAAATTATAGGTCAAAATTGCCAAACCATTTATCTCACTTTCCAAATCGGCTATTTTGGTCTAGATTGTTTACTTCATCTGCCAATAATCCTGATTTTCACCTTTCTCTGAATGTCCCTACTTGTCTATTAATCTGGTAAATTTGGTGAAATATGCTTTTGATTTGATATATGAAATTCCTTTAACATGAATTGCATTTTGCCTGAAATTTTGTCAATTATTAACTCCGAAGCATTGCTAATCACAATGATATAATAACGAAACAAAAAAAAATTGATTCATGCTGCATCAGTTCATTTTAATTTGATAGGAAATAGTGTGTGTGTGTGTGGGGGGGGGGGGTACGGAAGCCAGGAATCTGTCCCAATCAGTGTATTTGTGTTGATGCACTACTTACTTGCCAAATCAACTATCTGTATTCCATGTCCAATTATATCAGCTTTTAAATTGTAACTGATGTGAAGGGACTGTCAGTAAATGATGATTCATCACACACAGTTGGCCAATGGAGAGCCTTGAGGGAGCAGAATATTAAATAAGGCTGGCATGACGTTTTTTTTGTCACTCTGACTATTGAGATTTAAAAAACGACAGAGAGGAAGATTTGTGATTTTTTGAGTTTGCTAGTAGTCTCATTGGTTGCCATTGTCTTTGTGAAATTGAGTCTTCCATCAACTTCACAGCTCCATTGTGTTTTCATAGAATCAGGACTCTTTTAATTAGTCACTCCTTTTCTGACACTGTGCAGTGCAAGCCTATTGAAGGTCTTACTGTCATTTGGATTGTGTCTAGTGCACAATCCAATTTTTTTTAAAAGAAATTGAGAACAAAAACATAACAGTATTTGTAAACTCATATATACAGTTGTGTTCAAAATTATTCAACCCCCAATGCTGTAAAGGGTTTTAGGGAATTTAGTGTACATTTGTAATTGTATTCAGAATGAAATCCTACAAGGACTTTTTAAAGAACCATATGCAACTAAAATGACATCAATTGGTTTTGTAATACAGTAGTAAATGTTTATTTTGTGAATTCTTCATTGACACAATTATTCAACACCTTAAAGACTACCACTCTGAAGAACAGAGGTTCATTCAAGTGTTTTCAATCAGGTATTGAAAACACCTGTGGATGTCATGGAGCAGCAATAAAGCATAATAAGCACCAATTAGGCAGCTTTAAAATGACTGTAATACTCCGCTCCTTCTAGACATTTATTGGTGTGGTTACAAACATGGTGAAGTCAAGAGAATGGTCCAGGAAGACAAGAGAAGAGGTGATTACTCTTCACAGGAAGGGCAATGGCTATACGAAGATTGCAAAGATGTTAAACATACCAAGAGAGACCATAGGAAGCATCATTCGCAAATTCAAGGCAAAGGGCACTGTTGAAACGCTACCTGGTCGTGGCAGAAAGAAGATGCTGACTTCGACTGCTGTGCGCTAACTGAAGCGTAGAGTGGAGAAAAGTCCCCGTGTGACTGCTGAGGAACTGAGAAAAGATTTGTCAGATGTGGGTACTGAAGTTTCAGCTCAGACAATACGGCGCACACTGCGTAATGAAGGCCTCCATGCCAGAACTCCCAGGCGCACCCCATTGCTGTCTCCAAAGAATAAGAAGAGTCGACTGCAGTATGCCAAAAGTCATGTGGACAAACCACAGAAGTTTTGGGATAGTGTTCTGTGGACTGATCAAACAAAATTAGAACTGTTTGGGCCCATGGATCAACGCTATGTTTGGAGGAGGAAGAACAAGGCCTATGAAGAAAAGAACACCTTGCCTACTGTGAAGCATGGTGGGGGGTCAATCATGCTTTGGGGCTGTTTTGCTTCTGCAGGTACAGGGAAGCTTCAGCGTGTGCAAGGTACCATGAATTCTCTTCAGTACCAGGAGATATTGGATGACAATGTGATGCAGTCCGTCAAAAACCTGAGGCTTGGGAGACGTTGGACCTTTCAACAGGACAATGATCCCAAGCATACCTCCAAATCCACTAGAGCATGGTTGCAGATTAAAGGCTGGAACATTTTGGAGTGGCCATCGCAGTCATCTGACTTAAAGAAAGCAGTTGCAGTGCGCAAGCCTAAGAATGTGACTGAACTGGAGGCTTTTGCCCATGACGAATGGGCGAAGATACCCGTAGATCGCTGCAAGACACTTGTGTCAAGCTATGCTTCACGTTTAAAAGCTGTTATAACTGTAAAAGGATGTTGTACTAAGTACTAAGATTGAATGTCACTTGGGGGTTGAATAAAACTGATAATGATGTGAGCACAGAAAAGACATTTGTGGTTATTTCATTATAAATGTTATGTTATATTTGTCTGACCTACACGTGCCTCTTTGATTTAATTGTAAGCAAGATGACTGAATGATCAAAATCAATGTCAAACTGGCCAAAACACTCAATTTCAGTGGGGGTTGAATAATTTTGAACACAACTGTAAAGGGCAGTATAGTATTTTTCTGCCCTGCATGTCTCCTGGACTAGGCTAGGCTTAGCTTAACTGTAACCATAGCCGGCCTGACGATGTAGTAGTGTGGTGCACTTGCTCGAGGTGGCAGAAATTTGAGAGCGGCAAATTCGCTGCGTCCACCACACAATTTTTTGTTGCGCCGCGTGTCGTAAATATTAATCAGGTAAGAAACTTATACGAGACATAAACAACAACAAATTTATCTCGTATTTCTCAGAGGTTCTCCTAAATTCTTTTAATTGTACGTGTTTTTTTTTAAAAAAATAGAACCAACTTAGATAAAAATATATATATATTTATTACGTTTGCAAAAAGATTTTAATCTCACAATATGATCAGAGATTTATAAAACACAACATCATCCATCAGCACACAGATCTCTAGCGTTTAACATATATTATCCTGTTAGTAACTGTATATGAGCTTGGATTCCAATATTATTGAATGGATTAGGCAGTGGCTGAGTGACAGGCAACAGAGGGTTGTGGTAAATGGAGTTTATTCGGCGCAAGGTCTTGTTACCAGTGGGGTACCTCAGGGGTCAGTACTTGGACCCATTCTCTTTAATATTTTTATTAGTGATATTGCAGAAGGTATTAATGGTAAAGTATGTCTTTTTGCTGATGACACAAAGATTCGCAACAGGGTTGACGTTCCTGGAGGGATCAGCCAAATGACAAATGATTTAGGTAAACTAAACAATGGTCGGAGCTGTGGCAATTGAGTTTTAATGTGGATAAGTGCAAAATGGTGTACGGCTTGAAGGAGAAAAGTTACCAGGAAAGGCTTAATGATTTTAACATGTATAGCTTGGAAAAAAGACGAGACAGAGGAGATATGATATAAACATTTAAATACGTAAAGGGAATCCACAAGGTAGAGGAAGGGAGTATATTTAAAAGGAAACAAAGTAGCAAAACAAGAGGACATAGTCTTAAATTAGAGGGGCAAAGGTTTAAAAGTAACATCAGGAAGTATTATTTTACTGAGAGGGTGGTGGATACATGGAACAGCCTTCCAGTAGAAGTGGTAGAGGCCAACACAGTGATTGAATTTAAGCAGGCATGGGATAGGCATAAGGCTATCCTAAAAAAAAGATAAATCCAGGTAAAGTATCCATGTAATTGGGCAGACTAGATGGGCCGAAAGGTTCTTATCTGCCGACATTTTCTATGTTTCTATGGTAATTCTATTTCTAGAGTAATAAAGACTTATTTAGTGAATCCTCCCCTAATAACGAGAATTTAGCTTCTAATATTCTGCTTTTTAAGTTATAGATTATAACATCCCTGCTTAATACTTCAATCACAATAGTTCGTCCAATTTTAATATATATATTTATGTATATACTGTTGCAACAAATACTTTAGGACAATTTATATCCTTATATATATCAGATGCTTCCCATATTTCTATACTGCAGGTTAGAAATAGGTCAGTCTCTGGTCTAACAATAATCTGAGACAGATCTCAGTCTATATTCATTGCAAGATATATCCACCTATATATATATATATATATATATATATATATCTCTTACGTTAATCCCACTATTTGCTAACATACATTACCTGTCCAAGATGTGGATTCAGCATTTCTGATTTACAGCAGCAATAAGTTCTTTGGATATAATGTATTTTGGAGAATATGTGAGAGTATTTATAAAATGTTATCTTTTAGCATCTTTGTTTCTTTTAGCATCTCCTTGAGCATGCTCTTGTGATGAGTGATAGAGAGGAGTCAATGCATGAGAGTGAAGTCCCGAGAGGGAGAAGTGAAGTTGTGGAATGAATGACTGAATGAATGAATAACCTCTACTCATTCAGGGTAATTCAAAGAGATTCGAAAAGTCACCGCACGTTCGGTGACTTTTTGTTCTCTTCAATTCGGTTCCTTTTGCCGATCCCATTTCGGCGACCCTGCGGTGTATTCAGCAAGCACCACAGGGTCCCCAAATTGCAGGGAAAAGCTGCCGCAAACCTGACAAAAACTAACCGCAAAACCATCAATGAGAGCTGGGGGCAAATCCATGAGATAAACAAGATGGTGCAGGGTACTTAGCTTATAAAATCAGATCTGCTCCTCACGGAGGTATTCCCACTCTCCTTAAGAAGAATCAACAAGGTAAGATGTTGAGGAGCCTTTTCTGATCCTTTTTTCCTGGGTGGGATGACCCCAGTGGATGATATGGACCAGTTTGGATCAGACGTCTCAGTGCCTTGATGATGGATATTCACCAATATCAGGTAGAATAATCAGGTTGGGAAGGTGGTAAAATAAATGAAAATTTATTGATCATGTAATCATAAAATCGCCCAGCGCGTTTCGTCCTAAGACTTTTTCAAAGGCTATAAAGCCAAAGTAAAAACATAAAACATTCAGTATATAACTTCCCTTCCCCTTCCGGTCTTTTATAGTCCACCTGCTTTCCTCATTGGTCCTTTCGACTCCACGGCGTTCTCCATATATGGATCGAATGGTTCCTTCGGTACGTCACTTCCTCTTCCGTTCTGACGTTCCAATGCTTCAACACTTCTGATCCTATTCCATCCAGGCATCGCACACTTTCGATTTCATCCGCTGCGTCATTTCCGGTCCTATTCCATCTAGAAGTCCCGCACTTTCAATGTTGACTGTTGAGGAGACACCAGCCACCCCACATTCTCTCCAGCAGCAGCAACCTCATACAGAAAATGTTGGGGTCGTCTGGGTGAGTGACTTGTGCTCAATTGTTTACGGACATTTCTGGAGCATTGAGATGAGAGACTTTAATGCACTCGAACCTGGAAATCAACCCTTTTTGGGTCTTTTCCCAGGTTAGTGTCCCGCAAAGGGGGGAGATATGTGACATGTGTCACTTTGGACTCGAAGTACATGGGCCTAGAAATGTATTTGAGGCTGTTCGCCGGTCCAACCTTGGATTGCCCCTCGTCCCTCAAGCCTCTCTCTCATAGTTCGGGTGGCTGGCTGTCGCAGGCTCGGAGGATGGAGGGCCCCCGGCTTCGGAGCCTAGCGTCGGTCCCCCCGAGGCTGTTGGAAGTCAGTGTGGAAGGGAGGCAGCTACCATGCCGCCATCCCTTCAGAGACTTGGGCGATGCACTGGCGGATCGGGAGGATTGACTACGGCTGCTACCAGAGGACGACAAGAGCCCGCTGATGCGTGGCTCTTGGCAGAGATTGTCGGATGTGCTGAGGAATGGCCGGGAGATAAGATCTGAGGTCCTGGACGAGTCTCAGTCGGAGGCAGTCTTACTAGCTGACCGCAGCGATGGATCTCCAGCAGCGGTAGATGATTGTGATGCAGGGGACGGGCCGACTCTCGCTGTGGTGGAGATCTACGGGTACCCTGCAGATGGTCCCCAAGTGCAGTACATGGCGGAGGAGCTCCAGAGCGCTGCTAATTGCTCCCCTGGAGTTCTGTGGAAGGCCGATATAGTTATGGGGCTGCGACCACGACTGCAGCAATCTGGGGCCTGACCACTGTATGGGAACATCGAAGGAGGA
This sequence comes from Leptobrachium leishanense, assembly GCA_009667805.1. NCBI lineage: Eukaryota > Metazoa > Chordata > Amphibia > Anura > Megophryidae > Leptobrachium > Leptobrachium leishanense. The sequence continues at coordinate 260,832,314 of CM019065.1, read as the reverse complement.
AGGTGCCAGGAAGCGCTGCCGATTACGCATTATGGCTGGACACAGGCTGAGGCAACTGGACCTGCTTCGTTGTTGGACTCCAGCATGATCCCCCCCTTTTTTCCCCCACCTGCTGATACGTTCCCCCCTTTTTTTTTTTTTGGCGCTATGGGTCGTCTCGAGGACCGCCATTATGGCCTCCCGAGTGCCCAGGCCTTGTGCCAATTGTCCCCTTGGCCCCCCACAATCCTCTAGTTTCTGGGAATATGCCAAGGAAGGCACATTTCAGGCCTTTGCCATTACCCTCTATTTTTCTTCCCCCTTTTTTTTTTAAGCCCCTACCCCTCCCCCCCTTTTTTTTCCTCCTTGCTCGGATTCCTTGACCATTGTTTTCCGATGTTTAGCCTTTAATATATATATATGATGACAAACACCGGTCCTGCGAGACCGCTTCTGGATAGCAGTGTCACTTTGATGCCTAATTATCACCCTGGATGACCTTTGGATTTTTATGAAGTGTATTTCTTATCTTTTACAGCTGACTTTTTGTTTTGATCTGTTTCTATTTTTTTCCTGCTACATTCATACAACTCTGTGCGATCCCTCTGTTATTTGATTTTGCAACTGTTTTGTCTTTTCTTTATTATTTTTATTAAGATGTGCTTCACTAGCTGACCTTGATTCTTACTTTTGGATGAGACCCCCCCTTTGGGGATGCTTTTGCTGTTCTTTAGCGGTTCTCCGATGATCTTATTTTTTACTTTGCTGAGACGCCTCTTTATTTCGGGACACTGAAGACTTTTCTGATATAGTTCCCCGGCTGGGGCTTATTTTGATGGTTTTACCCACTTCCCCTTCTGCTACTTGAGAATTTGATGTTTCCCTATGAGACCCCCCCCCCTTATGCTTTATGAGTTTTCGCTGACTATTTGGCCCTGCGAGGCCTGCTTTGCCAGTTTGTATGTGATATTTTCGCTTGCAAAATAAAAGCTTTAAATTAAAAAAAAAAAGGAAATGTATTTGAGAGGTGCGGGCCTGATGTTTTATATTGTTTTCCTGCTCTTTCCTTTGTTAAAGTCACCCTGTATCTACAGTACAATTCTAGATGCAGGGTGTTTGGGCTTCTGTGCCCTATTCACAGACGTTGGTGTTATATTAATATTCCCTTATGTATTTATTGTGGAGTCTCCTGTAGTGTAAGTGTATATGCTGTGTTATTCTTTTCCTTTGTGAGTTTGGATTCCTTTGTTTGGCCATGCTTGCATCACCCTCCCCCGTGGACACAGTTGTAACCAGAATCCTGTCACGTTCGCTGTCCAGCTCACTCTTGACAACCGTGGTGAGGATCCTCTTGGACGGATTTCTATCCCTCCGATCCTTGAAATGGTCAGAACCGCTAACCCTATCACTCCCAGCCAGGAAGAACAGACACACCAGGAATAGAGAGTATAAGCAGGAGGCAGCAGGTTTCAATAGAGGGTGTGTACTGTGATATAAAGAGTTACTTTTCTGATAGCTTGGGAGCCTCTTGAGTCAGGCCGCCTAAGTAAACTTATACAGCAGGTATAAGAAGAATCGTGGTCAGATATACACGCCGGTTTGGCAACAGGCAGGGTTCTCATACACTCCAGTTTGGCAACAGGGCAACTTAAACGGTACTTAGACTCAGTGCTAAACAAAACAGGCATGTATTTAGGAATTGGCATAGTACCACAGCATATACACACACAGAGACTGTAACAAGCGTGATATTACAATATAGAAGGAGAATGGTCGAGAAGGCAGTTCGGGTCAAATAACAAGCAAGGTCCTCATACAATAGCAGGTCGGCAACAGAGCAGGAAATCAGTGAAACACGATAAAGTGGATACACCAGGCGATGCGGGAATAACTCCACGTCAGGGCGACGAGCTGATTCTCACGCCATGCATTTAAGGCCAGCGGCTCCACTTCACCATGCCAGGCCCCGCCCCTCCAGACACAGGACGATCATCCGGAACTCCTGGCACCTGGCCAGTCAGCATTGCCCAGTTTGTTCTTGCCACAAACTTGCTGCTCTGACAGGAAGATCACAAACTTCAAACGTTTTTACCAACGTCTCGTGGTTCCATACACACACACTGCCGTTGTACAGACTGGCCAGCATCCATGGCTCAGTAGGGTGCAAGTCAGCACTTTTAATTCTATCGGACGAGCGGTCAGCTTCCGCTTTATATCCAGTCGCAGGGGCATTTCTCTGGTCCCAGTCGCTTCACTCTCTGACCGGGTTATTGTTTTGTGAACAGCAGGACAGCCACATACCTGGTACATCCATCTTCCGCTGTATTCTCAGCAGGCACATTTCTTTCTTTGTGAACAGAGAAAATTTTAGTGTCCTATGGCGCTAACAATTACATATAGATGCAGCCAGATACGGAAGCGACAAAGTATAAACAATCTCACAAATACTCAAATGTTAAAGATTAGAAAAAAGGGGGAGCTTCCTTACGGTGCAAAAAAACATTTATATGTGCAAATATATCTGAGATTTCCCTTTAAACATAGAAACCCTTACTGAAATGTCAATACAAATAGTTTTTTCATGGTTGAATTCGAAAGGAGTCAGTTAGAGTACATACATAGCTTTCTGCTGCCATCTAGCGGCCATGGAAAGAATGGTCTTTAAATTCTTTAAAAAAAAAAAAAAACAGTCCGCACACCGATTTCTGCGAGCAACATTACTGTGCGCGCATTTTTGCGCATTTTTTTTACGTGCGTTATTTTTTGATGGATGAAAAAATGAGCGAGGATTGTAATACCAGAGTTACTTTACGCGCATTAACGTTTAACGCTTCGTGCACAAATTAAAGCACTGCACGAGCTTTTTTGCGCAAGGAATGTAATAGAGCCCCTTGTGTATATGCAAGTATGGGGGTAGTGCCAAAGCATAAGACACAGGGTTGGGAGCGTGGCCTGACTGCCGATGGAGAAGGCTGTGTGAAGCACGAGCTCCTCCGCAGATTCCCCCACCAGAACATTTTTGGCATCCAGTAGACCTCAGAATGGGTAAATTAAGTAAGGCAACGGGTGTCCAGAGGCAAGGGGAGAAAAATCGCGGCGCTTCAGCGACTCCTCTGCGGCAATTTTTCACCCCACAGTCGGACCGCGCCGATGGGCCGGAAACGCACGCTCGATGTGGGCAGAGTGAACTACTAGAGGTTGGGGGGTTTTCTGTGGAGGCGCTGATTTATAGATATAAGTTTTGGGTTTGCAGCCTACGAGGTGTTGCACATAATCTCAACAAAATGTGCAAATGTAATAGAGAAAACAGTAGATGGTCCTGGTGGCGCAGTGGTGTACTATAACTCGTATAAACCCTAGCCTGATATTAGGCCCTACAGGTGCTCGTACTAGAGGCTAAGATCTAAAAATGTCACCAGGAACCTTCAGGTCCCGAGAGACGTACAATTAAAAATGAGAAGTGCAAATTACAATTGATACATAAATGCAGTAGCAAAGCCGAGAGACATGCAAGGATTATGTATAACAATAAAGTGCATGTGCTTATGAAACCATTCTTAAGTAAAGTGCATACATAGGTGGTGCGCTAAAAGCGCAAATCGCTGATAGTTCTTTGGAGGGTTGTACAGTCAATAAGTCCTAAGCCACAGTAAAGTGCACGTGCAAAAGTGCAAATAATATGAAAAAGAACCGGAACATTTTGTGGCCACTAGTGGTTGCACAGCGTATGAGCCGTGTTGTAGAGATAAACGGTCCACACCCACAGCTCCTCTCCTCAATGGGTGGGTACTAGGGGGCGACTTAAATGTTCCACTGGATCATATTCAATAAGAAACTTATACGAGATACAAATATCAATCGTTTATATTTCCTAGAGATTCTCCTAAATTCTTTTAATTGTCTGTGTTTTGCTTTGAAGAATACACTAATCAATAATCGGATAAAAATATGTTACATAGTTACATAGTCTGAAAAAAGACATGCGTCCATTGGGTTCAGCCTCTCCCATAACCTACTGCTGTTGATCCAAAAGAAGGCAAAAAATCCAGTCTGAAATGCTTGCCAATATGCAACATACTGGGAAAAAATTCCTTCTTGACCCCAGAATGGCAGTCAGATTTCTCCTTGGATCAAGAAGCTTTTACCCACATATTAAATATTATAACCCTTAATATTCTGTGTCTGCAGGAAGTCATCTAGTCGTTTTTTAAAAGTCTGTACAGACTCTGACGCAACCACCTCAACAGGCAAAGAATTCCACAGCTTTATTGTTCTCACCGTAAAATAACCCTTCCTATGCTTTAAGCTAAATTTTCTTTCTTCCAGTCTAAATGGATGACCCCTTGTCCTATGTATAGTCCTGTTTATGAATAGGTTATCAGACAATGGTTGATAATGGCCCCGTATATATTTATATAAGGTTATCAGATCCCCTCTAAGGCGCCGTTTCTCTAAACTAAACAGGTTTAAGCTTGTTAATCTTGCCTCATAACTTAACCCTTCCATTCCCCTAATTAATTTAGTTGCCCGTCTCTGCACTTTTTCTAACGCTATAATATTTTTTTTAAGACAGGTGCCCAAAATTGCATGGCATATTCAAGGTGCGGCCTGACCATTGATTTATACAGAGGCAAAATTATGTTTTCATCCCGTGAGTGAACTCCCCTTTTAATGCATGCCAATACTTTGCTTGCCTTGGCGGCTGCTGTTTGACATTGCACATTGTTACTTAGTTTGAGGTCTATGATTATTCCCAAATCCTTCTCCTGCTTGGATTTCCCTAACTCCGTACCATTTAGGGTATAAATTACTTGTGTGTTCTTCACTCCAAAGTGCATAACTTTGCATTTATCTACATTAAATTTCATCTGCCATTTAAGTGCCCAGTCCCCCAATCTATCTAAATCCCTCTGTAGCGAAGTAACATCCTGCTCACATTGTATTACTTTTCCTAGTTTTGTGTCATCTGCAAACACTGATACATGACTTTCAATGCTTATCTCAAGGTCATTTATAAATAAATTGAATAGTATTGGTCCTATAACACAGTGGTCCCCAACCCAGGCCCTCAGGGCCCACTAACAGGCCAGGTTTGCCAGATATCTGAAGCACAGCACAGGTGTTATGATTTGCTGCTCAGTGATTGCAGGATTCAGTCTGCATTTCCCCAAGGTGATCTGCAAAATCTGGCCTGTTAGTGGGCCCTGAGGGCCTGGGTTGGGGACCACTGCTATAACAGACCCCTGAGGGACACCGCTTACCACTGGTGTCCATCTTGAAAATGTACCATTTATGACCACTCTCTGTACCCTATCTTTTAGCCAGTTTTCTATCCAAGAACAAGTATTTTCATCTAGACCAATTTTTCTTAATTTAAATAGTAACCTTTTGTGTGGAACTGTGTCGAAAGCTTTGGCAAAATCTAAATAAATCACATCCACTGCGACCCCCTGATCTATACTTCTACTTACTTCCTCATAGAACGTAATTAGGTTAGTCTGACATGATCTGTGTTTCATGAAACCATGCTGATTTTTGCCAATAACATTATACCTCCCAATAAATTCCTGAATATTATCCCTTAGTAACCCCTCGAATACTTTCCCAGCCACAGATGTTAAGCTCACAGGTCTATAATTCCCAGGCACAAATTTTAAACCTTTCTTAAATATAGGGACGACGTCAGCTTTTCTCCAATCCTCTGGTACTATTCCTGAAAGAAAAGAATCTTGAAAGATTAAGAACAGAGGTTTACATATTTCAACACATAGCTCTCTCAGTACTCGCGGGTGAATTCCATCTGGCCCTGGGGCTTTATTCCACATTGTTTAATTTCTGCAAAACCTTGTCCTGAGTCAACCAGTCACTTTGTATTAGTAAGTTTTTATTAATGAATTGCATGTCTCCTGTTATAGGTTTCTCTTTGATAAATACTGAAGAAAAATAATCATTTAAAATTTCTGCCTTATCCTGATCTTCCGTTAATAATACCCCTGACTCAGATTTTAGTGAACCTACATTTTCACTCTCAGGTTTTTTGGAATTTATGTACCTAAAGAATCTTTTAGGGTTGGTCTTGCTCTCTTTGGCTATCTTTTTTCATTTTCTAGTTTAGCCCATCTAATCGCATTTTTACATGCTTTATTGGCTGCCCTATATGCTTTATAGGATGCCTCAGATTATCAGATTTAAAAGCTTTAAATGCCTTCTTTTTATTTTTCATTTCCTTAGTTACCTTCCTACTAAGCCACATTGGTTTCAGTCTGTTTCTTTTATATTTATTAACCAGTGGAATATATTGTGACGTGTACTTTTCTAGTGTTAGTTTAAAGATATTCCACTTATCCTCAGTGTTTTTCCTGTGAAAGAGTTTCTGCCAGTCAATGACATTGAGAGCTTCCTTTATTTTAATAAAGTTGGCCTTTTTAAAATTATATGTTTTAGCATGCCCCTTATGAATGTGTTTTTTTGAGTTTATTTCAAAAGTCACCATGTTATGGTCACTGTTTCCCAACTGTTCCTTTACATTAATATTTGAGAAAAGATCCACATTATTTGTTATAACCAGGTCCAAACAGTTATCCTCTCTAGTTGGTGTTTCTACCAGTTGTGACATGAAGGTATCATTTAAAATGTTCAGAAACCAGATTCCCTTTGCTGAATTACTAGTCCCACTATCCCAATTAATGTCCGGGTAATTAAAATCTCCAATAATTAAAGTGCTACTACGTATATAAAAACGTTTCAAATCTCATATCAGAAACAAAAATTTATAAACAACCACAAAATCCATCAGCACATAGACACTAGCTTCCCAATATATGTATCTCCTGTTAGTAACTGCATATATGATTAATATCATTTACCTTATCAGTTAGTAACAAAAGCAGAAATGTTTATTAACCATTTGTGTAAACGAAGACAATTAACATGTATTTCCCAGCAAACCAATGTTTAACAAGCTAGATCTTATAGAGATATATATATATATATCTCTATACTACGTGGATCAACAAAAGATGAGCTATCACTTATTCTATTTCTAGAATGATAAGTAGTAAAACTTATTTAGTGAATCCTCCACTAATATCGAGAATTAAGCTTCTAATCGTCTCCTTTTTATATTGTAGTTATATAATTCCTTGCTTATTAATTTCAATCACAGTAATTTCCAAATTCAATTATATATATATATATATACAGTTGTGTTCAAAATTATTCAACCCCCAATGCTGTAAAGGGTTTTAGGGAATTTAGTGTACATTTGTAATTGTATTCAGAATGAAATCCTACAAGGACTTTTTAAAGAACCATATGCAACTAAAATGACATCAATTGGTTTTGTAATACAGTAGTAAATGTTTCTTTTGTGAATTCTTCATTGACACAATTATTCAACCCCTTAAAGACTACCACTCTGAAGAACAGAGGTTCATTCAAGTGTTTTCAATCCGGTATTGAAAACACCTGTGGATGTCACGGAGCAGCAATAAAGCATAATAAGCACCAATTAGGCAGCTTTAAAATGACTGTGATACTCAGCTCCTTCTAGACATTTACTGGTGTGGTTACAAACATGGTGACGTCAAGAGAATGGTCCAGGAAGACAAGAGATGAGGTGATTACTCTTCACAGGAAGGGCAATGGCTATAAGAAGATTGCCAAAGATGTTAAACATACCAAGAGAGACCATAGGAAGCATCATTCGCAAATTCAAGGCAAAGGGCACTGTTGAAACGCTACCTGGTCGTGGCAGAAAGAAGATGCTGACTTCGACTGCTGTGCGCTACCTGAAGCGTAGAGTGGAGAAAAGTCCCCGTGTGACTGCTGAGGAACTGAGAAAAGATTTGTCAGATGTGGGTACTGAAGTTCAGCTCAGACAATACGGCGCACACTGCGTAATGAAGGCCTCCATGCCAGAACTCCCAGGCGCACACCTTGCTGTCTCCAAAGAATAAGAAGAGTCGACTGCAGTATGCCAAAAGTCATGTGGACAAACCACAGAAGTTTTGGGATAGTGTTCTGTGGACTGATGAAACAAAATTAGAACTGTTTGGGCCCATGGATCAACGCTATGTTTGGAGGAGGAAGAACAAGGCCTATGAGAAAAGTACACCTTGCCTACTGTGAAGCATGGCGGGGGTCAATCATGCTTTGGGGCTGTTTTGCTTCTGCAAGTACAGGGAAGCTTCAGCGTGTGCAAGGTACCATGAATTCTCTTCAGTACCATGAGATATTGGATGACAATGTGATGCAGTCCGTCACAAACCTGAGGCTTGGGAGACGTTGGACCTTTCAACAGGACAATGATCCCAAGTATACCTCCAAGTCCACTAGAGCATGGTTGCAGATTAAAGGCTGGAACATTTTGGAGTGGCCATTGCAGTCACCTGACTTAAATCCGATTGAGAACCTCTGGTGGGACTTAAAGAAAGCAGCTGCAGTGCGCAGGCCTAAGAATGTGACTGAACTGGAAGCTTTTGCCCATGACGAATGGGCGAAGATACCCGTAGATCGCTGCAAGACACTTGTGTCAAGCTATGCTTCACGTTTAAAAGCTGTTATAACTGTAAAAGGATGTTGTACTAAGTACTAAGATTGAATGTCACTTGGGGGTTGAATAAAACTGATAATGATGTGAGCACAGAAAAGACATTTGTGGTTATTTCATTATAAATGTTATGTTTTATTTGTCTGACCTACACGTGCCTCTTTGATTTAATTGTAAGCAAGATGACTGAATGATCAAAATCAATGTCAAACTGGCCAAAACACTCAATTTCAGTGGGGGTTGAATAATTTTGAACACAACTGTATATATATATATATATATATATAATATCTTTGTAATTCACTTTGCAACAATTTCTTCAGGATAAAATCCTTATATCCGATTCTTCTTCATACCTCTATCTGCAGATTTAGAAATATTTTGAAGACTCTGGATCTAACAGTAATCTGAGATATCTCAGTCTATCTGTTGCAAGAAATACTCCAGATATATATAATTACATTAATTACTTAATTTTGCTTTCTCATACATTACCTGTCCAATCTGGATTCAATGAGTTACAGCCTTTGAATATTCTTTATGTAATATATTGTTTTTGTTATATGTGAAAATTATCAATGTCAGATAATCAATGCATGTGAGTTAGAGGTATGGACCTGATTAAGTGATATGAAATATCTTGAATATTTTGGGTGTTGGAATGATCTGCAATCTGAATCAATGCATGATCGTGTCTTGGGATGATCTGAAGTGCATTGTCCTGGGATGGTCTGAAGTGCATTGTGTCCTGGAAATCTGAATGACTTGCAACGAACAGAACAGTTCCAATTATAGTCAATTTGACGTCACTGACAATCTACCCCTTTCATTTAAATATTACATTCTCTATATTAATATAATATTTACTATGCCTCAAGAGGGCAGTGTTGCTCTTCAAATTAATTCCACAATTTAATTTTAATATATCAGAACCCAATCCCTGACGGTGGGTGCACATTCCCTCCTCCAATATAACGGAATCAGTGCCCTCGCTGCGGTTAACAGAATTGCCAGAAGTGAGTTTTTAAAGGAGAGCATCGAAAAGGGCAGTACATTAAGCAAATAGGCAGAGGGAGTAAATTCCACTTCCAGGCCCCCTAAACGCGATATCTCGTGTGCAATGTCTGACCAGAAGTTTTGAATTTTCAGGCAAGTCCACCATATGTGGACATAGTTACCTCTGGCCACTTTACACCTCCAACAGATATCAGGCAACATGGATCCATAGCATGTAAAACAGATGGGGTAGGATACCATCTCATAAACAATTTACAATTCGATTCACGAAGCGCCTGACTCCTGGATGCAAAGTATGTAAGTTCGAAAGCCCTGGACCATTCCTCAGCCGAACTATCTAGTCCTAAATCTGTTTCCCACTTAAGTAGCAACGGAGAATCAATTTTATAGGCCCCTCTCATTATGTATGAATAAAGATTCGAGACAATATGTCCATATCTATTCTTATCGGTACAGAAGGTCTCAAAGGGGGCCAATGGAGGCAACCCCTCTGTCAACCACGTAGTAGAGCGAATAAAGTGACTTAGTTGGGCATATTGGAACTTCACCATAGACTTGTTCGCTATTTCTGGGGCCACCAATCGGTCCAGGGGGAGCAATCTGTCGTCTTCCACTACTGCTTCTAGCGGTATATATGGTTTTGGTAGTAACCCATCCAAAAATGTCGGGGTCAGTCCCGGTGGGAACAGGGGATTGTGAGTCGAAGGTGTCAAGCGGGAAGTCAGTGTAGTCAGTCCTAACGCCACTCCATGTTTCCTCCACAGCCTTAGCAGTGTGCTCAGTAGCGGGTGTGACCGAAGCCCCAGGTTTGCCAGCGGTGCCGACTGCCAGGGCAAGGAGGACAATGGCCAAGCAATTCCTGCCTGTAACACATTTTCCCAAAGCTTACCCATGGTTCCTTTGGCCAAGCAGTATAGTATAGAAAAAACCGCTGGTGGCCCAGACCACCCCTTCCCACCAGTCTTGTCAATTCACTGTAAGATATCCTCGCCCTCTTCCCGCTCCAAACATAGCCTGTAAATGTCTGTCGCAAATCAGAGAAAAATGTCTGAGGTACAGTAATAGGGAGGGTTTGGAACAAATATAACAGTCGAGGTAATATATTCATCCATAAGACATTGATCCTTCCCAACCATGAAATATGGGGTAAGTTCCACTTACGTAAGTCCACCTTGATCTGTTGCAACAGAGAAACGTAATTCAACTGAAATAATTTGTCTAGGTCCGACGATAAGCGTATTCCTAAATATTTAAGTCCCTCCGGAACCCACTGCATTCCATAGGTATGACGAATACTCTCAGTCACGACTCGTGAAAGGTTTACCCCTAAAAACTCACTCTTCAGCATGTTAATTTTATATCCCGAGAAAGCTGCGAACACATCTAATTCCGTCATCAAAGCCGACACCGATGAAAGGGGATCCGTCAAGGTGAACAACAGGTCATCCTCAAATGCGGCCACCTTGAGCTCCTGTCCCGGAACAGTTACTCCTCGAATCGCCAAATTATCTCTAATCGCTTGCAATAGGGGTTCCAGATACAGCAGGAACAGGAGAGGGGACAGAGGGCACCCCTGTCGAGTCCCATTATGTATCGTCAACGGAGTCGATTGTCTGCCATTAACCTGCACTCGTGTCTGAGGGCAGTCATACAGCGCCGCAACCACGAACACCATCGATCACCAAAACCCATCCTCTCCAACATCTGAAAAAGATAAGACCAGTCCACTCGGTCAAACGCTTTTTCAGCGTCAACCGAGAGGACTAACAAAGGCTGATCCATCCTGGAAGCATGATGGATGAGGGAGACGGTACGAATAGTATTATCACGGGCTTCCCTGCCCGGTACAAAGCCAGTCTGGTCTCGGTGAATCACTGAAGTCAGGAGAGGCTTAAGTCGTAAAGCCAGTATTTTCGTAAACAATTTTAAGTCAACGTTTATTAAAGATATGGGTCTATAATTAGCGCAATCTAACGGGTCTCTATCCGGTTTCGGTATCACAGAGATAGAGGCGAGGAGCGTCGCAGGTGGAATATGAAAGGTATGCGAAATAGAGTTAAAAGCTTTAACAAATCTAGGGCCCAGAATAGACCCGAAAGTCCTATAATATAGCACCGTAAACCCGTCAGGGCCCGGGCTTTTACCCAAGGGCGTTAATTTTAAAGCCTCCGTAAATTCCTCTAATGTAAGCGGGTTATCTAATTGTCGACTAACATTACGCAGTAAAGTAGTTTTAATCGTCTTAGCCAAAAACGAGTCCACTATATGCTCAGGGACCCTACTCTCATCAATATTATATAAAGTTTGGTAATAAGCATGGAAGGCTTCAGCAATGTCTCGGGTCGTATTGACCTCGGATCCCGTGCTAGTACGCAGTTTCGGGATAAAAGTAGCTTGATATCGTTTCTTCAGAGCACGTGCAAGTAGCCTGCCACATTTATTCCCTTGGGTGTAGTAAGCATATTTCGTCAGTGTAAGGGCCCGCGCCACCTGTGCATTCGTTAATTTAGCTAAGTCAGCTCTTAAGAGAACTAATCGTCGGAATGATTCAGGATCTAGGTCAGATTTATGCGTCAGTTCTAAGGCCGTGATCTCCCTCAGCAATTCCTCTGTTCTGGCGGTCCTTTCCTTCTTGCGCCTGGAGCCCAACTGGATAAAAGCACCTCTCAACACACACTTGTGAGCCTCCCAAACCGTCGCGGGTGTTACATCATCCGTGTCATTTTCAAGGAAGTAATTCTCTAAGGAGGCAGTCACCTCCGCTCGCATCATGGGATCAGATAGCAATGACTCATTCAAACGCCAGGCATTCTCCGTTCGCACTAAATTAGGTAGGGCTAAAGATAACAGAAGGGGTCCATGGTCCGACCATGTTATGTGTCCTATTTTGCAACTGCGTACCATTTCCAAAGCCCTATGTTCCACAAAAAAATTGTCTATTCTAGAATACTTCTTAAAGGCATGTGAATAAAATGTGTAGTCCTTTACTGCTGGATTACTGAGACGCCAACAATCTATCAGACGGTCCGCTGACAAGAGTTTACGAAATTGGACCCGTAGAGCGAGAACAGACGATCCCCCACCCTGGACACAATCTGCCGGCATATCTAACGAAACATTGCAATCACCCCCTAAGACCACAAAACCTTCCTGAAACTCGGACAAACGTCGTAACACTTTTCGGAGACGTTTGGTTTGCAAGCGGTTCGGCAGGTAAACATTTACAAAAGTTAACTTAGAATGGCAACCCCCCTAGATTTTGTCTCCCCAAAATTTCTAAAATAGCCCGTCGGATAGCGAGCATTGCGAAACCCTGGTGCGGAACCCTCTCTAAAATGTGTTTCCTGAACAAAAATAACATCACCTTTCAACCTCTGGAATTCTGCAAGAGCCTTCGAGCGTTTGGCAGGCATATTAAGACCTCGGACATTCATAGAAATCAAATTTAAATTAGCCATTTAAAATAGTGAGAGAGGAGGGCGGCAGAGCCCGGGACCTTGCCCATACCCCCTAGTAGCATAGCAAATAGTACGAGTGATCACCAAAAAAAAATATCTAAAAACAAACAACAATAACAACACAAAACTAGAAAAAAATTGAGGTAGTGTAGACCTCTGATAGTGGGAAAACCCATCAGAGGGCATAAAAAAAAAACACCACTCAGGAGGCGGCCGAGAAAGTCTCAGAATTTTCCAAAAATCCTGGGTGCCGAGCAAGAGTCTCATCCGACTGAATGCGCTTGGGTCCGGCAACCGAGACAAAAAATTTTTTGCAAGGGGGCAGAAAATATCAAAAAAGCGTATAAACTTTCAAATGACAATGGCAGCAAAAGCAAGGGCTTCCCTCATGGTTCTGGATCAGGCTCAGAAGGGGCCGCTGCAGAGGGCTTGCCTTTACGTTTTTTTTTTCGCCTGTTGAGTCCAGCTACAGCTGTGGGAAGGGTAGAGTGTCAGATGGCGACGGCGAACCATACCAGTCTGGGATGTCGACTTCTGGGAGTCCAAAAACACGCACAAAGTCCGGAATGTCCTCAGGACATGCAACAGAATGAACTTGGTCGTTATGCGTCACCTGTAAAGATAGTGGTAATCCCCATCGGTAACGAATATCACGTTCCTGGAGCACTTCAGTTAACGGTTTCAGAGCCCTCCGTGCCTGTAAAGTGGTCCAGGAAACATCTTGGAAGAAAAGTATCACTTGACCGTCCACTTTAATTTCCAAAGTTTTGCGTGCTGCTCTGAGAATTTCCTCTTTCAGTGTAAAATCTTGCAAGCGACAGAGAATATCACGAGGTGCGTCATTTTGTGATCCCCTCGGCCGCAGTGCACGGTGAGCTCTATCCAGAACTAATATTTCCTCTCCAGATCGACCCAGGATATCATTAAACAGACCACGGAGTAGCTCTTTAACATCTTCCTTGCCAGAGTCTGCTTCGGGTAACCCTTTATGCGGAGATTGTTTCGTCTGCCTCTATTATCAACATCATCCAGGTGTCTATGCAGCGTGGCCAACTGTTTAGCCTGCGTTAGCATTTGACCATTTAAACGTTCCACATGAGAAAATAACACATCTCTGTCCTCTTACAAGTCCACTACGCGGCCTCCCAACTGCTTCAAATCAGACCCCAGTTCATCAAATTTAGTATTAAAATTGCGCTCCATTTGAGTAAACGGAGCAGCCAAATCCGTTTTGGTCGGCAAACTCTGTAATAAGGACTGCAGTTCGTGGTCCATATCGCTCCCTTTTATTGCTGAATCTAATCGTGGCGGGGAGGCCTCCTGATCTGAGTCGCCAGGCGCCATTTTGGATCCCTTACCGGAGGTCCGCGGCTGAGATGTATCTCCCAAGAAAGGTAAAATGGAGGATCGGGGTTGGCTCCCCGCAGTCCCCGAGAGTCCTGGGGTAGTAAGTGTCTTTTTCCGCTGTGCCATTGCTGTTATTTCTGCCCCGAAATGACAATCTGTGCACTCGGGCCTGGGAGCTCAGCACTCACACATCCAACTCTCTGTGTTCCGGCCACGCCTCCTGCTGTGGATTCTAATACACTCATACACACTGCACATTGCATTGCTGGGAGTTTTATTGCTGTGGATTCTGTGATACTGCATATTACTGTGAGTTTTATTGCCCTGGAGCTCTGGGATACGCTCATACACAGTGCACATTACTGGGAGTTTTATTGCTGTGCAGTTTTGATATGCTCATCCAGTGCCCATTTCTGTGGGTTTTATTGCTGTGCAGCTCTGTGATACGCTTATATGCAGTGCACGTTTCTGTGGATTTTATTGTTCAACCAATTAGAGCGGCTGTGATCCAGTATACTTGACATGCGTGGCTGTTCTTTGTAAAAATGCTTGAATTTAAACATTTAATAATTTTATTTATCTCAATAGATTTGAAATGGTATACAAAATATACAAGTAGGCACTTGGTATCCACTTTTAATATAAAGAGAGGAAAAGGTGGAGCTTAAAGAGGAAGGGTGGGGATTAACCAGGAAGAGGTGTGCCCTTGACAGGAAGGGGTGCCTCAAATTTAAATTAGGGGGTGCACGAGTTTAGTCAGGCCTAGGGCAGCACAAAACCTAAATACACCACTGCTGCCTCCTGTGCCTATCAGCTTTTCTTTTCTGACCCTCCGTATACCTCTTCATTATGTCTTTGATCCTAAACCATGTCTCCTTTAGGGACTGCAGATGAATGTCCAATGCAGGCAGACTGGAAGTTGGAAACTGAGAGGGTAGTGCTGGAGGGTCAAAACCATACACCATGAAAAAAAGAGAGTAAACAGTGATCTCATTATTAGAATTATTCCGAGCATACTCGGCCCATGGCAAGAGTTCAGACCATGTGTCTTGTTGTTGTGATGTGAAGCAGTGAAGGTATTGCTCCAGACCCTGTTTGGCTCGTTCAGCCACCCCGTTACTCTGCGGATGGTACGCAGACGAGAAAGCCAATCGTACCCCCAAATTCTTACAGAACCCTCTCCAGAACTGGGACACGAACTAGGGATGTGCACCGATTTTTTTTTTTTTCGATTCGGCTCGTTCAGGTTTTTTAAATTTTCGTTTCGGATTGTTTTGCCCGATTTTCATTTCAGCTCGTTTCGTATCGGCTCGTTTATCGAATCGACTTTTTTCGTGATATCGGAAATTTTTCGGTTTTTTGGAACGTCTGGTCTCCTTGTTTCAAAGTGTCTATTCGTTTTGACTTAAACTAATGGTATTTCGGATGATCTGATACTTCTGTCAATACGGTAATTCTGCCGATTCTATTGTTTTATTTAATAAAGATAAAAATAAAAAAATTAATGCAGCATATGAATCCACAAACTGCGGGAAAGCGTCTCTCTGCGGTATAATTAATGTAGCAAATGAATCCACACACTGCTGGGAAGCGCCTCTCTGCGGGATAATTAATGCAGCAAATGAATCCACACACTGCTGGGAAGCGCCTCTCTGCGGTATAATTAATGTATACGTCTGTGTTATATGTATCCTGTCTGTATATTATAACTTAAAACGCAATAAAATTTTAATTTTCAATAATTTACAAGGTACACGATTTTTAACAAACGCATCCCATACAAAAATCGTTAGTGCAGTATCATTGTTCACATTATAATTTAAAAATGGGAACAATATTGATGCATTAACAAAACAAAACAAAAAAAATAAAAAAAAGGTTTAATATCTTTTTTATTTCATTTTTATTTTTTAATTATTTTTCTTAACATTTAACATGGTCATATGTTAGTATTGTTGGAAAGGCCATGCTCTGGTGGATCCAGCAATACCAAACATTAACCCCTAGCTGCCACAGATCGGGAGATAGGGGGTTCCAATGAACCCCCTATCTCCACCATTGGTGGCAGCTAGGGGTTAACTCCAGCACTTTATCCGAGGTCCCGATGTGAAAACAAAATAGATGAAGTCTATTTATTTTCACATCGGGACTTTGGATAGTGTAAATCTGCCGTTAAACACTTCAGCAGACTAATTTCTACAGTTCAGGACTCTGGATATCAATAACTTATTGCTATACAGGGTCCTGAGCTGTAGAAATGAGTCTGCTGAAGTGTTTAACGGCAAACTTACTCTATCCAAGGTCCCGAAGTGAAACATCGGACTTTCGATAGATTTTGACTATCCCGATTTGTAAAAACTTTTCATCTAAATCTATTGGAAGTCCCGATGTTTTACATCGGGACCTCAGATAGAGTAAGTCTGCCGTTAAACACTTCAGCAGACTAATTTCTACAGCTCAGGACCCTGGATAGCAACAAGTTGTTGCTATCCAGGGTCCTGAACTGTAGAAATTAGTCTGCTGAAGTGTTTAACGGCAGACTTACACTATCCAAAGTCCGGATGTTAAAATAAATAGACTTCATCTATTTTATTTTCACATCGGGACCTCGGATAAAGTGCTGGAGTTAACCCCTAGCTGCCACCAATGGTGGAGATCGGGGGTTCCAGTGAAAAAAAACACTTTACACCTTGTAAATTATTTAAAATTAAAATGTTATTGCATTTTAAGTTATAATATACAGACAAGATACATATACATATAACACAGACATATACATTAATTATAAAGCAAAGAGGCGCTTCCCCGCAGTGTGCGGATTCGTATGCTGCATTAATTATACCGCAGAGAGGCGCTACCACAGTGTGCAGATTCGTATGCTGCATTAATTATACCGCAGAGAGGCGCTTCCCAGCAGTGTGTGGATTCATTTGCCGCATTAATTATCCCGCACAGAGGCGCTTCCCAGCAGTGTGTGGATTCATTTGCTGCATTAATTATCCCGCAGAGAGGCGCTTTCCCGCAGTTTGTGGATTCATATGCTGCATTAATTATACCGCAGAGAGGCGCTTCCCAGCAGTGTGCGGATTCATATGCTGCATTAATTATACCGCAGAGAGGCGCTTCCCCGCAGTGTGCGGATTCATAAGCTGCATTAATTATACTGCAGAGAGGCGCTTCCCAGCAGTGTGTGGATTCATATGCTGCAATAATTATACCGCAGAGAGGCGCTTCCCAGCAGTGTATGGATTCATAAGCTGTATTAATTATACCACAGAGAGGCGCTTGTTCCCAGCAGTGTGTGGATTCACATGCTGCATTAATTATACTGCAGAGAGGCGCTTGTTCCTAGCAGTGTGTGGATTCATATGCTGCACTAACTATACCGCAGAGAGGTGCTTCCCAGCAGTGTGTGGATTCATATGCTGCATTAATTAAACTGCAGAAAGGCGCTTGTTCCCAACAGTGTGTGGATTCACATGCTGCATTAATTATACCGCAGAGAGGCGCTTGTTCCCATGCTGCATTAATTATACCGCAGAGAGGCGCTTGTTCCTAGCAGTGTGTGGATTCATATGCTGCACTAACTATACCGCAGAGAGGTGCTTCCCAGCAGTGTGTGGATTCATATGCTGCATTAATTATACCGCAGAGAGGCGCTTGTTCCCAGCAGTGGGTGGATTCATATGCTGCATTAATTATACCGAAGAGAGGCGCTTCCCAGCAGTGTGTGGATTCATATGCTGCATTAATTAAACCGCAGAAAGGCGCTTGTTCCCAGCAGTGTGTGGATTCACATGCTGCATTAATTATACCGCAGAGAGGCGCTTGTTCCTAGCAGTGTGTGGATTCATATGCTGCACTAACTATACCGCAGAGAGGTGCTTCCCAGCAGTGTGTGGATTCATATGCTGCATTAATTATACCGCAGAGAGGCGCTTGTTCCCAGCAGTGAGTGGATTCATATGCTGCATTAATTATACCGCAGAAAGGCGCTTGTTCCCATGCTGCATTAATTATACCGCAGAGAGGCGCTTGTTCCTAGCAGTGTGTGGATTCATATGCTGCACTAACTATACCGCAGAGAGGTGCTTCCCAGCAGTGTGTGGATTCATATGCTGCATTAATTATACCGCAGAGAGGCGCTTGTTCCCAGCAGTGGGTGGATTCATATGCTGCATTAATTATACCGAAGAGAGGCGCTTCCCAGCAGTGTGCGGATTCATGTGCTGCATTAATAATTTTTTTTTTTTCGTTTTAAAATCATTTTATTTGTTCTGGGTTTTTTCCCGTTTCTGATAATTTTGTTCAGCTTTTTTTCTGTTTAAAAAAAAAAACAGAACAAGAGGTTTTAAAAGTCAGACCACTTGGGTCATCATTTTTGCGTTTTTTAAATCGTTTTGTTCATTTTTGTTCCTTTCATACCATTTTAATATGATTAAATAAAGTTGTGCAATGCATATTCATAAGAACATCGGAATCAGCAATGGAACCGCAAAATACGATGTCCGAAATTACCAAAAAGGAACCGAAATCACGAGTGGAACGAAAATGAATTTTTACAAATCACACGTCCATACGAAATAACGAAATCGTTTCATATTGGAAATTATTTCGTATCGGAAGATTTCGGATCTGATCCGATTCAGAAAAATCGTCCGAATCCGAGGCACCGAACCAGCCCAATTCAAAACCCGAATCGGGCCAAATCGAAATGCACATCCCTAACATGAACTGTGTGCCTCTATCACGAGAGGTACACCATGGAGCCTGACTACATTGTGAACAAATATGGGCACAAGTTCTGCAGCTGAAGGCAACTTAGTGAGGGGAACAAAGTGACTCATCCTAGAGAAACTATAACAAAGCCAGGGCATTGCATAAACCAAAAGGCATAACTAAATACTCGTAGTGCACACTGCGAGTAGTAAAGGCTGTTTTCCATTCATGACTCACCTTTACTCGGACCAAATTATAAGCACCCCATAGATGCAACTTGGTATATACCTTTGCACTTCTCAGACTATCAAACAACTCTGATATGAGTGGTATAGGATACACATTGTGATTCAGTTTAAGCCCCTATAGTCAATACATGGATGCAAATCCTCTTTTTTGGAGACAAAAAAGAATCCTGCACCAGCAGGGGATGAGGGGTGCTGTTTAAAACCTTTGGCTAGATTTTCTCTTAGAGGATAAACATGACCCCTGGGTGACATGGTACCTGGGAGAAGATCGATGGCACAATCATACGGTCATTGTGGAGGCAGAATGTCCAAATTCTTTGTATCGCATACTGCCCTCAGATCCTCATACGCCTTAGGTACCTCTGTGGATAAAGGAGGAGCAGTGGGTACATTTAGACTACCAATAGTACTGACTGTAAGGAGACACTGGGACCAACGAGAGTTCTAAGATGTAATCTCCACTTCTTCCCAATCCAATTAAGGGTTATGTTTCATGAGCCTCAGAAAATCCAGAACCATTGGACGTGAGGGCGATTCGATAACCTGGAATCACAAGGTTTCCTTATGCAGAACACCTATGATTAGTACAACTGTAGTGGTATCGTGTGTGACTCAGGGCCTAGATAGAGGTTTCCCATCAGTGGCCTCTACAAATAATGGAGTTTCTCTCTCTACTACGGGGAGGGAGTGAGTACAAGCAAACCCCTGATCAAGAAAGTTTCCTGCTGCCCCAGAACCTATAAACGCCATGGTATAAATCTTGGTGGTCTCCCAAGACAGGGAGAAAGGCACCACAATGCGTGTTTTTCGTTTATACGATGGAGACAAATTCAGCATGCCTAGGGTTTGTCTCCTCAATGACCCTAGTTTTTGGCGTTTCCCAAAACCCCAGACTTCCTTGGACTCCTGGGGCATTGTACCCTGAAATGCCCCTCGACCCCACAGTAGAAACATAGCCCTTCCTATCTATGGTATTCTCTCTCCTCCTCCATTATTCCCATATTACCTATTTGCATAGGAATGTGTGTTCAGCTGCAAGGGGTACCAGAACAGCAGGGGCGACATTCTATGTAATCTCTTCCTGGGAGCCCTCCTTTCACGTAATTGGTCATCCAATGCCATATAGAAATCGATTAACTCCTCCAGAACTAGGGATGAGCCAAACACCCCCGTGTTCGGTTCACATTCGAACTCGAACAATTTCAAAAGTTCGAGTTCGGACGCGAACACGATCCGAACTCAATGCAAGTCAATGGGACTCGAACGTTCGATTTTTAGAGTGCCCTGCAAGAGGGCATATATGCAAGATATTTGCCATAAAAGGTGTATGGGGGTAGTGCCCTGGGGGACAGGAAACAAGGAAAAAAGTAAAAAAAAAAAGACATTTTTAATAGGAACATTTTTTTTCTAACCTTTATTTCATGGAAAAATCAAACAAAAAATTCCTTCAAATATCATGCCTAGGAGGTCCCCATAACCTGCCCGTGAAGTGGCGGATTTCTAGGATGTATAGAAACATTTAAAAAGAAAAAAAATGACATTTCAAATGACGGTAAATGTTTTTCCTGTAATCTATTCAAAAACAACTGCTTGGGGCGGCAGCTTGTATGAAAAGAGGAGACGGTTTAGGACACGCAGGACAAGTTTAGTGATTTTTTGGCTAAATTATGTTGAAACTTATGCAGGCTTTGGATGAAAGTAACAACAGGTGCATCAACATTGGACCTTTGGTGCCAGCTAGTGCCTTCACACCGTAACCCCTCTGAGGTATTGTGGAAGAGTGCAGTGGTGGAGGTTTTGGGAATGCAGAAGAGATCCCCGATCTATTCAGTTACATCAGCATCAGGGGAGTGATAGCTGCTGATCCAGGACTGATTCATTTTTATAAAGGTCAGCCGGTCTACAGAGTCGGTGGACAGACGCACTCTTTTGTCTGTGACAAAACCTCCAGCGGCACTGAACGTCCTTTCAGAAAGCACGCTGGATGAAGGGCAACCTAGTAGCTCCATAGCATATTGGCTAAGTTCTGGCCAGTGATCCAATCTCAACACCCAGTAAGCCAGTGGATCATCTGCTGTAAAGGTATCCAGGTCTGCCCTTGCCCCTAGATAGTCCTGCACCATATGGTGAAGACGCTGGCAATGGGTGCCTACATTTGACGTCCCTGGGCGTCGTGGACTAAAAAAATTGGAAAAGGCATTAGTCAAGCGGCCCCCTTCACTGCTCTTCCTGTGATAAATAGCAGCCTCAGAAGCACCTGTGTCATCAGTTGGTAACCTACCAGTATCTGGAAAGGTGTTACACAAGTGTCGCTTTAAGTTGAGAGCATCCTCAAGTTGTTCCATCCTGTGCTCCCTCTGTGAGGACAGGATGAGCTCTGCAGCCTTAGCCTTGTATCGTGGATCAAGAAGGGTTTCCAACCAGTAATGATCCCTCTCCTTGATAGCAGGCTTTGCAGGATAAGGGAGCCCATGCAGCGTAGGTTGGAGGTGGTATTAGCTTCAGAGTGTTCCTGGTCGCTGAGGATGACCGTATCGTGCACTACCTCCTCCCAGCCACGTACTAGTCCTTGGGTTTCTGGGGACACAAAACCCTCCCTTGAGGAATCCCCACCTTCATTGCCTCCACAACTTAAATATTCCTCCTCCTCCTCTACTTCCTGTTTGATCTGAGGACCCGCTGGAATGCTGTCTGCAGAAAGACTGGGGCCTTCAGAGCTAGGGAAGGCCTCCTCTTCCTCCCGCTGCTCGGCCTCTAGTGCCACATATATAATTCCCCAGAGTGCGCTCCAGCAGGAACACTAAAGGAATTGTGTCACTGATGCATGCACTGTCCCTACTCAATATCCTCGTTGCCTCCTCAAATGGTGACAGTACAGTGCATGCATCCTTGATCATCAGTCACTGCGGGGGGGGGAAACAAGTTGACCTGAACCTGTCCTCCTGCCATACTCACACAGGTACTCATTGATGGCCCTCTGGTGCTTGTGCAGGCACTGCAGCATTGCCAATGTCGAGTTCCACCTGATGGGCATGTCACAGATCAGGTGGTTTGTGGGAAGGTGGAATTCTCTTTGAATTTCTGCCTGGCGAACACTAGCTGGGAATGACCATCTGAAGTGGCTGCAGACTTTTCTGGTCTGGCTGAGAAGCTCTGCCAGCCCTGGGTACCTGGTTAGGAAACGCTGTACCACCAGATTTAGGACGTGTGCTAGGCATGGTACATGCATCAACTTACCCAGGCGTAGGCCGGCGAGAACGTTGCTGCCATTATCACAGATGACCATTCCCAGCTCAAGCTGGCGTGACCATCTCTGCGCCTGCCCCTGCAAAGCTGACAGAATTTCTGGCCCGGTGTGGCTCCTGTCCCCTAAACAAACCAGCTCAAGCACAGTATGGCATCTTTTTGCTTGAGCCATTGCATAGCCCCTGCCACGCTTCGGTTTAACTGCCACTTCGCCAGAGAGATTGAAGGAGGAGGAGGAGGAAGAGGAAGAGGTGGTGGAGCAGACAGACCTCATATAAGCAGCTTTCTGGAGGCGTGGTGGATGAGCAAGCTCCAGCACAGAGCCCCGTCCTGGATCTCTCACAGCTGCAAGAAGAGTTACCCAGTGTGCCGTGAAGGAAATGTAATGGCCCTGTCCATGCTTGCTGGACCACATGTCTAAAGTAGGGATGTGCGTTTCGGATTCAGCCGATTTTACGAAACTTTTCAGATCCGAATTTTCCAAAAACGAAAAATTTACGAAACGAAACTTTGTTTGGAATTTTCGAATGGACTAGAAATGTGTAAAATCGAAAATCATTTTCGTTCCATTCGTAATTTCGGCTCCATTCCTGATTTCGGTTCCATTTCAGTAATTTCGGACAACATATTTTTTGGTTATATCGCTGATTCTGTAATTTTGTATCATTCCCATCTCAATGTATCCTTCTTGTAAAACATGAGAAATCTCAATGACAGAATTATCGTATCGACAGAAATATCGGACCCGAAAAACCATTAGTTTACGTCAAAACGAATAGACACTTTAAAACGAAGAGAACAGACGTTCCGAAAAACACAAAAATTTCCGAAATTACGAAACAAAAGTCGATACGAAAAAGAAACGAAAACGAAATGAACCGAAACGGAAATCGCCTTAAACGAGCCGAAACGAAAATTTACAAAATGAGAACGAACCGAACGGAAAAAACAAAAAACGGTGCACAAGTCTAGTCTAAAGTAATGTGCACCTTGCTGCTGACTGCCTTTCCCAATGACTCCATAACATTGTCTTCCACGTGCTGGTATAGTGCTGGAATGGCCTTCCGTGAAAAGAAATGGCGTTTTGGAACCTGCCACTGTGGTACAGCACATTCGGCAAATTCATGGAAGGAAGCAGAGTCCACCAGCTGGAAAGGCAGCAGCTGTAATGCGAGTAATTTGCTGGCATTTAGACATTGTGCATGTGGATGGTTGGGACAATATTTTTTTAAATCTGCAGCTGATGGGATGCTGGCAGATTCAGAGGAAGGACGTGGTACACCCATTACTGTAGCATCATCCCTGTCAGTGGAGGTTGTAGGCAATGACAAGGCAGGACATATAGTGGGGGTAGAGACAGATGAGGAGGAGGACCTATGCAAAGTGTTGTGCCAACGGGATGCATGGCAGGTGGTCATATGTCGCCTAAAAGCACGTGGTACCCAAGTGTCTGATGTCTTTCCCACGCTTGATCCTCTTCCGACATAGCCTACAAATAGCAACGCTGCAGTCTGCTGCACATGTTGCGAAGAACTCCCAGACAGCAGAGATCCTGGACGTGTGCTGCGAGACAACAGCGCTCTACACCTGAGCAGCTCTGACATCTGATGCCTTGGACTGGCTACGGTTGCTCATAGAGGACGTTCTGCCTTGTTTTTGTTGTGCCTCCTCCTCCTCCCTTGACTCCTCTGTTTGATCAGGCACCCAGGTGGAGTCAGTGACCTCATCATACTCATCACCCCCTATCTCCTCGTCACTGGAGCCAACTTGGCAGTGTGCTGCAGCTGCTGGGGGAACATGAGTGCCAGTTCTTTGAGTGTCACTGGCACCCCCCTCCCTCTAGGCTGATTATACTCCCTCAACCTCAGAGTTTGAATCAGAGCACTGGAGTTGCTGCGCATCCTCAAGCAGCATGTCACTATCACTGTAGTCAAACAATTCTGCTGACTCCTCCGTGTATGATAGTGAGGCTACGGCAGGAGTAGCTGTGGACATGGAGGCTGAATTAGATGTTTTGGCAGCTGAGGTGTACTGTAAACCACTACAAGCCTGTCTGGCAGTGGACTCGGAGGATGAAGATGGCCTGGTTAGCCAATCCTGCAAATCCTCTGTATGTTGCTGCTGCTTAAGACGGCCAGCACCAGTTAGAAACAAGGACAAGCGTGCCCCTGCAGGGGATGCACCACGTCCACGACGACCAGGGGCACAGCCTTCCGACACAGAGGCTGCTTGCCCTCTTATCTGTGTCTGGGAGCGTCTGCCTGTCCTTTTTGGTCTTTCTGACATGGTGAGTGATATATAGATGAAAGCTATACAGATATACTGATAGCTTGCAACACCAAGATTCTACTCTGAATAGATAAACAGATTAAGTCTGATTAAACTGTATTATTGTATGGTATCTAGATTTAGATTAAAGATATACGGATTTTCCAGAACAATGCTATAAATCAGTGATACAGCCTGATGGCACTGCCAGCTGCTGCCAGGCTAACACACAGATTATAAATCCCAGAACTCTGGTATAAATCAGTGATACAGATTACAATTCCCAGTTATCTGATAGAAGTCTGTGAGACCCCAATAGCAGGCAGTGAGAAGACACAGATTACAATTCCCAGATATCTGCTAGAAGTATGAGGGACCCCCTGATAGCAGGCAGTGAGAAGACACAAATTACAATTCCCAGATATCTGCTAGAAATCTGTGAGACCCAGGGCTCGAGTCCTGCGGGAACAGCGTTCCCACAGTTCTCCCACAGCGGGAACGCTGTTGCAGGAGCCCGAAACAATTTAGCTGCCGGGCTGGCGGCTGCGTGTTCATCCTCCGAGTTCGCGGCTGTCTGTTGGGCAGCTAAATTTTTTCGGGCCTGGCACCTGTCAGAGAGGTGAGCTGGGGCAAATATATCCATGAGTAGCTGGGGGAAAATATAACCATGAGCTGCTGGGGGCAAATATATCCATGAGCTGGGGCAAATATATCCATGAGCTGCTGGGGGGCAAATATATCCATGAGCTGCTGGGGGGCAAATATATCCATGAGCTGCTGGGGGCAAATATATCCATATGAGCTGGGGGCAAATATATCTATTTAACCAGTACAGGGTATATTATTCTGGGGGTCCAGTGCTGGGTATATTATTCTGGGGGCCCAGTGCTGTGTATGTTATTCTGGGGGTCCAGTGCTGTGTATATTATTCTTGGGGCTCAGTGCTGTGCATATTATTCTGGGGATCCAGTGCCTGTGTATATAATTCGGGGGGGGGGGTCTGAGCCTGAGAATGGCTCCTGTGAGGGCCGAAACGTCGGTCTTATTTTAAATGATTTAAATAAACTTTTTTGATTTTTTATTTCTCAAATCGAGTGCCGCCACTTTCCTTGGATATATATATATATATATATATATATAACGTGTTAGACCAGTTGCCAAAATCACGAGTATACCTGTACATAGTAATACCTTTCACTGATCAGTATAGTTTCCAGACCTGAAGAGGAGATGTTACACTCTTGAAAGCTTGTCTTTTAAATGTAATGTTAACCCAATAAAAATGGTATCACACGTACTGCTATACTCGTGATATATATATTTTCTTTGGGTAAAAGGGGTTGTGAAATTCATGGGTAAGTTCCCTCTCTTTTTTCCCCCAGGACTTGACCCCTGGTGAGACCCCAATAGCTGGCAGTGAGAAGACAGATTACAATTCCCAGATATCTGCTAGAAGAAAGTGAGACCAATAGCTGGCAGCGAGAAGACACAGATTAAATATCATTATTTTCCAGTACGTGTTTGCGCCATCCAGGCGTCCGCGGACTCCGGGTGACTTTTAACCCCACTGTCAGACCTCAGATCAGACATGGGGCGGCTGTCCGAATGCTCTAACGGCATTCGGACAGGCCCCTGCAGCTGGCCGCGTTCAGTTACCTTCAACGAGCACCGCCGGCAAAGTCTTCGCGCGTCCGCTCGTTGGAAAGCCCCCAGCCGCGACCTCTCGGGAGTTCACGAGATCGAGGCTGGGGGCTTCCCAAAGAGTGGACGTGCAAAAACTTTGCCGGCGGCGCTCGTGAAAGGTAATTATGTATGCAGTCAGAGCATTCGGACAGCCGCCCCAGCCCCTCGGATGCCGGCAAATCAGCTCAATGCTGGCTTCCGGTATCGGGGGAAATATTGGGGGCATTTGCACGAGTACCAAGTACTCGTGCAGTAGCTCGTGTAGGTGTGATCTATAGACCCCCTGGACAAGTAGAAGAGCTAGATTATCTGATGGTTGAGGAAATAGCCAAAATGGCAATGAAGGGGGGAAGTTATTATCATGGGGGACTTTAATCTTCCTGATGTGAACTGGAAAACCAAAATAGCTGGGTGCACCAGGAGTACAAATATTCTAAACTCCTTACTGGGATTATCTCTAACACAAGTAGTTGAGGAGCCGACCCGTAAAGAGGCCATATTGGATTTAATACTCACAAATGGAGGTTTGGTATCGGACGTTGTTGTAGGTGAAAATTTGGGATCTAGTGATCACCAGTCAGTGTGGTTTAATATAAGAACAGGGAAGGAGCCGCACCACACAAATAAAAAAGTTTTAGACTTTAAAAAGACAGATTTTTCTAAAATGAGATTTTGGTGAAGGAGTCATTATCAGACTGGAGGAGTTTAAAGGGAGTCCAGGAGAAATGGGATTATTTAAAGGAAGCATTATTGAAGGCCACAGGAAATTGCATTCGGCTTGTTAGCAAAAACAAAAAAGGGAAGAAACCACTGTGGTACTCTGCAGAAGTGGCCAAAATAGTGAAGAACAAAAAGATAGCATTCAATAATTATAAAAAAACTGAGAGTGAAGAAGATAGGTAAACCTATAAAATTTGGCAGAAAGAGGCAAAGCAATTTATAAGAGCTTCCAAAGCACACGCAGAAGAGAAAATAGCTCAGTCAGTAAAAAGGGGGACAAAACATTTTTTAGATACATAAACGAGAAAAGAAAAGTAAAACAAGGATTAGTTAGATTAAAAACAAAGGAAGGAAGGTATGTAGAAGAGGATAAAAGTCTCGCTGACTGCCTCAATGAATATTTTTGTTCAGTCTTTGCAGAAGAAAAGAAAGGAAAGGGACCTCAGTTAGGGAACACTAAAGAGACATTTACATATGAGTTTACAGAGGAGGAGGTTCTACAGCAGCTGTCTAAAGTAAAGACAAATAAGTCAATGGGGCCTGATGGGATCCACCCTAAATTATTAAAAGAGCTCAGTGATGTAATAGCAAAACCGTTAACGGGAGTCGTCCCAGAAGACTGGAAATTAGCAAATGTTGTGCCCATTTACAAGAAGGGTAGTAGGGAGGAATCGGGGAACTATAGGCCAGTTAGTCTTACGTCAGTAGAGGGGAAATTAATGGAAACCATGTTAAAGGAAAGGATTGTTGAACGTCTAAAAACACATAGATTACAGGATCAGAAACAACATGGGTTTACCTCAGGGAGATCATGCCAAACTAATCTTATTGATTTTTTTGATTGGGTAACAAAAATAATAGACACAGGTGGTGCAGTAGACAGTGCTTATTTAGATTTCAGTAAGGCTTTTGATACTGTTCCGCATAGAAGGCTCATTAATAAATTGTAATCTTTGAGCTTGGATTCCAATATTGATGAATGGATTAGGCAGTGGCTGAGGGACAGACAACAGAGGGTTGTGGTAAATGGAGTTTGTTCGGCGCAAGGTCTTGTTACCATTGGGGTACCTCAAGGGTCAGTACTTGGACCCATTCTCTTTAATATTTTTATTAGTGATATTGCAGAAGGTATTAATGGAAAAGTATTTCTTTTTGCTGATGACACAAAGATTTGCAACAGAGTTGACGTTCCTGGAGGGATCAGCCAAATGACAAATGATTTAGGTAAACTAAAAAAATGGTCGGAGTTGTGGCAATTGAGTTTTAATGTGGATAAGTGCAAGATAATGCACCTGGGACGTAAAAACCCAAGGGCTGAATATAGAATATTTGATACAGTCCTAACCTCAACATCTGAGGAAAGGGATTTAGGGGTCATTATTTCAGAGGATCTAAGGGTAAGTAGTCAATGTAATAGAGCAGCAGGAAATGCTAGCAGAATGCTTGGTTGTGTAGGGAGAGGTATTTGCAGTAGGAGAAGGGAAGTGCTCATGCCACTGTACAGAGCACTGGTGAGACCTCACTTGGAGTACTGTGTGCAGTATTGGAGACCGTATCTCCATAAGGATATAGACACCTTAGAGAGAGTTCAGAGAAGGGCTACTAAAATGGTGTACGGCTTGAAGGAGAAAAGTTACCAGGAAAGGCTTAATGATCTTAACATGAACAGCTTGGAAAAAAGACGAGACAGAGGAGATATGATAGAAACATTTAAATACGTAAAGGGAATCCACAAGGTAGAGGAAGGGAGTATATTTAAAAGGAAACAAAATAGCAAAACAAGAGGACATAGTCTTAGATTAGAGGGGCAAAGGTTTAAAAGTAACATCAGGAAGCATTATTTTACTGAGAGGGTGGTGGATACATGGAACAGTCTTCCAGTAGAAGTGGTAGAGGCCAAAACAGTAATTGAATTTAAGCAAGCATGGGATAGGCATAAGGCTATCCTAAACAAAAGATAAATCCAGGTAAAGTATCCATGTAATTGGGCAGACTAGATGGGCCGAAAGAAAAATGGTCGGCAGATAAGAACCTATGTTTCTACCCGGTATCGACACTGATACTAGTATCGGTGCAACCCTAGAATTTGCCATTAACACCAGCTTTTAGGAGTTGCTAAAATTATGCGCGCAAAGGCTGTGCGTTACATACTGCACATAGATTGTAATACTATCCGCGTACCAGCGCACAAACGCATTTACGCTCACAATGTTAAGTATAGGACATGCAAAGTACAGTAAGCATGCGCAGCGTGCGCACAGGTTCACCCACGATAGACGATTACGTGCATTTGTTGCGCTGACATTGTAATACGACGTTCAGCGCAAAGGGTTTTACCCCTCGCTTTAATGCGTTTTTGCACGCACGCAAACATTTGCATGAAGATTGTAAAAGGGCCCACGGGGTTGCCCAGGCTAGTGTTTTATCTGATAAATGATTAATAAGAAACCCCACCTTAGCCTTGTCAGATGGGCACATACCTGGGTTAAGGTCAAAGTGTATCTCAATCTGTATCAAGAAACCCCTACGATCACCTGGGGTTCCGTCAAATCGCATGGGAGCAGTCATGTGTATGTGGTGATTAGAACAGGCAGGGCCGGCGCTACTGTAAGGCAGCACAGGCGGCCGCCTTATTGATCTGGCCTGGTGCCAAACTGGGGGGGCGCAAAAATCCTCTTCCTCGTTAATATTCACTGCTGGCCGGGGATTTCCATCTGATGCTGCCCATTATGTAAATTGTGCTCCCCCTTGTGGCTGGAGCAGCTGCTGCACTTCCGGCCTGGAGAGGGGGAGGGCCTGCCGGAAGAGGCAGAAGAGTCTGGGCCAAGTACTTCTTCGTGCTGCTCCTCTTACAGCAGAACAAGTGAGGAGATTAATCAGCCCTGCAGGAGCAGAGATCCCCTGGAGGTGAGTTATCACACTGCCTGCCCTCCATCTGCCACTCTCCCTTTCATGATATCCTTCCTCTCTGAGATGCAGAGATAGTGATTTACTGCTCCTACTGAGAGACTATTCCCTGTATCTACTACCCCTTCTATATCACGGTTACTGCTCCCACTGAGTAAACTAGTCCCTGTATCTACTAGCCCTTCTATATCACTGTTACTGCTCCCACTGAGAGACTATTCCCTGTATCTAACTACCCCTTCTATATCACGGTTACAGGGAATAGTCTCCCAGGGGAAGCAGTAACAGTGATATAAAAAGGGTAGTAGATACATGGAATAGCCTCCCAGTGGGGGCAGTAACAGTGATATAGAAAGGGTAGTAGATACAGGGAATAGCCTCCCAGTGGGAGCAGTAACAGTGATATAGAAGGGGTAGTAGATACTGCTCCCACTTGGAGGTTATTCCCTGTATCTACGCTTTCTATATCACTGTTACATGGAATAGCCTCCCAGTGGGGGCAGTATCTACTACCCTTTCTATATCACTGTTACTGCTCCCACTGGGAGGTTATTCCCTGTAACAGTGATATAGAAAGGGTAGTAGGTACAGGGAATAGTCTTTCAGTGGGGGCAGTAACAGTGATATAGAAGGGGTAGTAGATACAGAGAATAACCTCCAAGTGGGGAAGTAACAGTGATATAATAGTCTCACAGTGGGGGCAGTAACAGTGATGTAGAAGTGGTAGTAGATAGGGATGGGCTGGCGGTTCGATCCGAACATGAGTTTGATTCGAACATTGCCCATTAGGCCGTTCGGCAAACATCGAATATTTCCACGTGTTCGGCCACAATGGACCACAATGCACTTTCCCACTGGCCTGAAGCTTGTAATTGGCTACAGCCTTGCACCTGACCACAGGTCAGGTGCAAGACAGGTGCAAGACTGTCAATCAGGGCTCAGAGTCCTGATTGTTCTTTCAGTGTGTCTCACAGACGTTTAGCGGATTTCTGTGAATTGTGATCTGTGTCTTCTCACTGCCAGCTATTGGGGTATCAGACTTCTAGCAGATATCTGGGAATTGTAATCTGTGTCTTCTCACTGCCAGCTGTCAGGGGGTCCCACATACTTCTAGCAGATATCTGGGAATTGTAATCTGTGTGTTAGCCTGGCAGTGCCATCAGGCTGTATCACTGATTTATAGCATTGTTCTGGAAAATCCATATATATCTTTAATCTAAATCTAGATACCATACAATAATACAGTTTAATCAGAGTTAATCTGTTTATCTATTCAGAGTAGAATCTGGGTCTTGCCAGCTATCAGGGTGTATCACTGACGTATAGCATTGTTCTGGAAAATCTGTATATCTTTCATCTATATATCACTCACCATGTCAGAAAGACCAAAAAGGACAGGCAGACGCTCCCAGACACAGATAAGAGGGCAAGCAGCCTCTGTGTCAGAAGACTGTGCCCCTGGTCGTCGTGGACGTAGTGCATCCTCTGCAGGGGCACGCTTGTCTTTGTTTCTAACTGGCGCTGGCCGTCTTAAGCAGCAGCAACATACAGAGGATTTGCAGGATTGGCTAACCAGGCCATCCTCCGAATCCTCTGCCAGCCAGGCTTGTAGTGGTTTACAGTCCACCTCAGCTGCCAAATCATCTAATTCAGCCTCCATGTCCACAGCTACTCCTGCGGTAGCCTCACTATCCTACACAGAGGAGTCAGCTGAATTGTTTGACTACAGTGACAGTGACATGCTGCTTAAGGATGCGCAGCAACTCCAGTGCTCTGATGTTGACTCTGAGGTTGATGAAGGGAGTAAAATCAGCCTAGAGGGAGGGGGTGCCAGTGACACACAAAGAACTGGCACTCATGTTCCCCCAGCAGCTGCAGCACACTGCCAAGTTGGCTCCAGTGATGAAGAGATAGGGGGTGATGATGAGGTTACTGACTCCACCTGGGTGCCTGATCGAACAGAGGAGTCAAGGGAGGAGGAGGCACAACAAAAACGAGGCAGAACGTCCTCTATGAGCAACCGTAGCCAGTCCAAGGCATCAGATGTCAGAGCTGCTCAGGTGTAGAGCGCTGTTGTCTCGCAGCACACGTCCAGGATCTCTGCTGTCTGGGAGTTCGTCACGACATGTGCAGCAGACTGCAGTGTTGCTATTTGTAAGCTATGTTGGAAGAGGATCAAGCGTGGGAAAGACATCAGACACTTGGGTACCACATGCTTGAGGCGACATGACCACCTGCTACGCATCCCGTTGGCACAACACTTTGCATAGGTCTTCCTCCTCATCTGTCTCTACCCCCACTATATGTCTACAACCTCCACTGACAGGGATGAATTACATGAAGTAATGGGTGTACCACGTCCTTCCTCTGAATCTGCCAGCATCCCATCAGCTGCAGATTCATGCAGTCAGATTTCGTTGCCCCAGCTGCTGCAGTTGAAGAAAAAATATTGTTTCAACCATCCACATGCACAACGTCTAAATGCCAGTTTGCCAAAATTACTCGCATTACAGCTGCTGCCTTTCCAGCTGCTGGACTCTGCTTCTTTCCGTGAATTTGCCGAATGTGCTGTAGCACAGTGGCAGGTTCCAAAACGCCATTTCTTTTCACGGAAGGCCATTCCTGCACTATACCAGCACATGGAAGACAATGTTATGGAGTCATTGGGAAAGGAAGTCAGCAGCAAGGTGGTGCACATTACTTTAAACACGTGGTCCAGGAAGCATGGACAGGGCCGTTACATTTCCTTCACGGCACACTGGGTAACCCCGCTTGCAGCTGGGAGGGATCCAGGACGAGGTTCTGTGCTGGAGCTTGTTCATCCTCCGGAAAGCTGCTTGTATGAGGTCTGTCTGCTCCACCACCTCTTCCTCCTCCTTCAATGTCTCTGGCGAAGTGGCAGTTAAACCGACGTGTGGCAGGGGCTACGCAATGGCTCAAGCAAAAAGATGCCATACTGTGCTTGAGCTGGTTTGTTTAGGGGACAGGAGCCACACAGAAATTCTGTCAGCTCTGCAGGGGCAAGCGCAGAGATGGTTAACACCACGCCAGCCTGAGCTGGGAATGGTCATCTGTGATAATGGCAGCAGCCTTCTCTCCGCCCTACGCCTGGGTAAATTGACACATGTACCATGCCTAGCACACATCCTAAATCTGGTGGTACAGCGTTTCCTAACCAGGTACCCAGGGCTGGCAGAGCTTCTCAGCCAGACCAGAAAAGTCTGCAGCCACGTCAGATGGTCATTCCCAGCAAGTGTTTGCCTGGCAGAAATTCAAAGAGAATTCCACTTTCCCACAAACCGTCTGATCTGTGACATGCCCACCAGGTGGAACTCGACATTGGCAATGCTGCAGCGCCTGCACAAGCAACAGAGGGCCATCAACGAGTACCTGTGTGAGTATGGTACAAGGACGGGTTCAGGTCAACTTGGGTTCCCCCCCACACTGTTCTGTCACCATTTGAGGAGGCAACGAGGCATCAGTGACACAATTTCTTTAGCGTTCCTGCTGGAGCGCACTCTGCGGGGAAGTATAGATGTGGCACTAGAGGCAGAGCAGCGGGAGGAAGAGGAGGCCTTCCCTAGCTCTCAAGGCCCCAGTCTTTCCACAGACAGCATTCCTGCGGGTCCTCAGATCAGACAGGAGGAAGTTGTGGGGGCATTGAAGGTGGGGATTCCTCTAGCGAGGGTTTTGTGTCCGCAGAAACCCACGGACTAGTACGTGGCTGGGAGGAGGTAGTGCATGATACAGTCATCCTCAGCGACCAGGAACACTCTGAAGCTAATGCCACCTCCAGCCTATACTGCATGGGCTCCCTTATCCTGCAAAGCCTGCTAAAGGACCTCAGGATTCGTGCTATCAAGGAGAGGGATCTTTACTGGTTGGCAACCCTTCTTGATCCATGATACAAGGGTAAGGTTGCAGAGCTCATCTTGCCCTCACAGAGGGAGCACAGGATGAAACAACTTGAGGATGCTCTAAAGCGACACTTGTGTAACACCTTTCCAGACACTGGTAGGTTACCAACTGATGACACAGGTGCTTCTGAGGCTGCTGTTTATCAGAGGAAGAGCGGTTAAGGGGGCCGCTTGACTGATGCCTTTTCCAATTTTTTTTAGTCCACAACGCCCAGGGATGTCAAATGTAGGCATCCATTGCCAGCGTCTTCACCATATGGTGCAGGACTATCTAGGGGCTAGGGCAGACCTGGATACCTTTACAGCAGATGATACACTTGCTTACTGGGTGTTGAGATTGGATCACTGGCCAGAACTCAGCCAATATGCTATGGAGCTACTAGGTTGAACTGCATCCAGCGTGCTTTCTGAAAGGACGTTCAGTGCCGCTGGAGGTTTTGTCAGACAAAAGAGTGCGTCTGTCCACCGACTCTGTAGACCGGATGACATTTATAAAAATTAATCAGTCCTGGATCAGCAGCTATCACTCCCCTGATGCTGATGTAACTGAATAGATCGAGGATCTCTTCTGGATTCCCAAAACCTCCACCACTGCACTCTTCCAGATTCATATAATTGTAATATTTGACTACAGGGTCCACCCCTGCACTCTTCCACAATACCACAGAGGGGTTACGGTGTGAAGGCACTAGCTGGCACCAAAAGACCAATATTTGGGTGCACTGACGCGTGTACCAGATTCATATCATTTTAATATTTGAATGCAGAGTCCACCCCTGCACTCTTCTACAATTCCTCAGAGGGGTTATGGTGTGAAGGCACTAGCTGACACCAAATGCCCAATATTTGGGTGCACTCACGTGTACCAGATTCATATCATTTTAATATTTGATGGCAGGGTCCACCCCTGCACTCTTCCACAATACCTCAGAGGGGTTACGGTGTGATGGCTCTAGCTGGCACCAAAGGTCCAATTTTAATGCACCTGTTGTTACTTTCATCCAAAGCCTGTATAAATTTCACCATAATTTAGCCCAAAAAAAAAATCACTAAACTTGTTCTGCGCGTCCTAAAACGTCTCCTCATTTCATACAGGCTGCCGCCCCAAGCAGTTGTTTCTGAATAGATTAAAAGGAAAACCATTTACCGTCATTTGAAGTGTAATTTCTTTTCTTTTTAAATGTTTCTATACATCCGACAAATCCGCCACTTCACGGGCAGGTTATGGGGACCTCCTAGGCACGATATTTGAAGGAATTTTTCGTTTTTATTCTTAACCTTTATTTCATGGAAAAATCACTGTTCCTTTAAAAACGGCTTTTTTAAAACTTTCTTTCCTTGTTTCCTGTCCCCCAGGGCACTACCCGGACCCCCATACACCTTTTATGGCAAATATCTTGCATATATGCCCTCTTGCAGGGCACTCTAAAAATCGAACGTTCGAGTCCCATTGACTTGCATTGAGTTCGGATAGTGTTCGCGTCCGAACTCGAACTTTTAAAATTGTTCGAGTTCGAATGCAAATTGAACACGGGGGTGTTCGGCTAATCCCTAGTAGTAGATACAGGGAATAGTCTCCCAGTGGGGGAAGTATCTACTACCCCTTCTATATCACTGTTACTGCCCCACTGAGAGGTTATTCCCTGTTTTAACTACCCCTTCTATATCACGGTTACAGGGAATAGTCTTCCAGGGGGCAGTATCTACTACCCTTCTATATCACTGTTACTGTCTCCACTGGGAGGCTATTCCATGTATCTACTACCCTTTCTATATCACTGTTACATGGAATAGCCTCCCAGTGGGGACAGTAAAAGTGACATAGAAAGGGTAGTAGATACTGTCCCCACTGGGAGGCTATTCCATGTATCTACTACCCTTTCTATATCACTTTTACTGTCCCCACTGGGAGGCTATTCCATGTATCTACTACCCTTTCTATATCACTTTTACTGTCCCCACTGGGAGACTATTCCATGTATCCACTACCCTTTCTATATCACTGTTACTGCCCCCACTGGGAGGCTATTCCATGTATCTACTACCCTTTCTATACCACTGTTACTGCCCCACTGGGAGACTATTCCCTGTAACAGTGATATAGAAAGGGTAGTAGATACATGGAATAGCCTCCCAGTTGGGGGCAGTAACCGTGATATAGAAAGGGTAGTATATACATGGAATAGCCTCCCAGTAGGAGCAGTAACAGGGATATAGAAAGGGTAGTAGATACATGGAATAGCCTCCCAGTGGGGGCAGTAACAGCGACATAGAAGAGGCAGTAGATACAGGGAATAGTCTCCCAGTGGGGCAGTAACCGCGACATAGAAGAGGCAGTAGATACAGGTAATAGCCTCTCAGTGGGGGCAGTAACAGTGATCATGCACAATTGTAAGTCTTTTCTCTGTGCTGATAGGCATGGCACAGATAAGACGGGAGGGGGGGCGCCAAAACACACCTTTGCCTGAGTAGACAAAAATGCTTGCACCTGCCCGGAGAAGAGGTTGGTGCAGCAGAAGCACCTGCCTCAGTTACAGGTATAGGTACCGGAGAGGGCACACTACCTGGCTGATTCAAAAGAGTATGCAAAGCCTGAGCAATCTAATCCATACGATGGTCATGCTCTTCTTGCCGAGCAGCAATCTTGGATAATTGAGCGGATAGGTCTGCAGGATCCAAGGCCCTGACGTAATGTCACGTTTCCTCCTGATAGCCAGGAATCTGATCCCTATACGCAGCACGTCTATCCTAAACCTCCGATCCTTATACTGGTCAGTACTTATCTCTATAGCCAAGAACCAGAATACAGTAACCAGGTATCCAAGATATACAAGAGAATGACACACAGGGTCAGAGAGGCGGATAGTCGGTACATTGCCAGAGGTCAGTATTGCCAGAATATATGTCAGCCGTTTGCCAGAGGTTAGATGTACCAGAGAGTATGTCAGCCCTTTGCCAGGGGTCAGTATCACCAGAGAGTATGTCATACAAGCAGGGTCATACACACAGGGGCGGACTGGGCCGGGGGGCAGGGGGACCAGCGTCCCCCCGGCCGAGTTCCGACCTAGCTGTATTTTTTTTTCCCACGAACGGCCAAAGACTTCAATGCGCAGCAGCGTTAGTGCTGGGCCGGCCCCCCCACGTGATACACACGTGCCGTGCACACGCTGCAGAGGAGGGCGCAGCCGTGGGAGACAGACGGTGGGAGCCTCAGCCGAGTGCAGATGCTGTCACGCTAGCCAGCCTGCCAGTGCGAGGAGGGGCCGAGGGAGGCAGACAGTGGAGAAGCCAGCCACCCACCCACCCAGGACACAGAGACCCGGCCGGGGCCAGCCCAGAGAGTTTTAAAAGACCTCACTGCTCTGTCTCTGAAGGTGAGTGGTGGCGATCTTGCCTGCTGCTGTGGGGGGTGAATAAATTAAAGGGAGGCCCTCTGTCTCTGTGTGGAGGACTGGGGGTTAAGAAATTGCTCCCTCACACAGGCATCCCCTGGAATCTACTCCTGCGATCACACTCACCCCCTCTCAGCCCGCAGCCTCACTCCTCTCAGCCCGCAGCCTCACTCCTCTCAGCCCTGCGGCTCCACACACACACAGTTGTGCGGTGTCTCCCTGACTCCTGTGCTCTCATTGCCAGCTGCCTGCACTATCCCTGGCTCCTTCCTCCTGGGTGTCTGGTCCTGCTGCTGGCCCCTGCCTCACCCCTCTCAAGCTTTTGTTCATTGTCCTCCTGAGGTGGGACAGGCCTGAGGTGGGGGATGTTATTGCCATGGGAGGACTGCTGTGCCCAGTCTCATTAACTCCTTTCTGACTTACACCAACCCTTGGTTAAAACATAATCTCCCTTGCCAAAAGGGAATTCCCTAACTTCCCTCAAAAAATTCCAGCCAAGTAACCTCTGTCTGAGGCACTATAAATCAAAATGATCCTTCTGATCTGTCAGACTTCCTGCTCTGATCTACACTCTCAGTCCCCAGGCAGAGCACAGCAAGGGTTAAGTATTTAAAGGGACATACACAGTGCTCAGCCATGTAAGATGTAACCTGGAGGAGATGGCCAGTGTCAGTGACAGACTGCCTGTGACATGTCTGGGGCTGATCTTCAGTTATTGCTGAGCTGTGCATCACTTTAAATTATTAACCCTAAAATCTATGGGGGCCCTGTCTCC
Source organism: Leptobrachium leishanense (assembly GCA_009667805.1). NCBI lineage: Eukaryota > Metazoa > Chordata > Amphibia > Anura > Megophryidae > Leptobrachium > Leptobrachium leishanense. The sequence continues at coordinate 260,794,087 of CM019065.1, read as the reverse complement.
TTGCAATCCTAATTCACCTAAATGTGCCACAGAACCACTGTGTATAACAGAGCTGCAAAGTAAAAAGGAAGAGCAGCTCAATGTGTCTTTTAAATTCAAATAAACCTTATTAGAAATAGCTTGGTGTAAGGGCCCGAGTTGCTGCACTATGGGCCTCTGGCTGGTACTTGTCCCCTGGGCTGAAAGTTGCCAGTCAGCCCCTGCATACACAGAACAGTAATATATATATAACATAATATATAAATATATATATAACGGTAATATATAAAGCACAGCACTGATGGGAGGTAAAAACCACATCAGGGCAACGAGAGACTGAATAGATACAGGAAAATGGTATCACGCCTGAGCCCTACTGGGACGGCTGCAACAACCAGACATATCCAACCTAGTAACATGTATAAAACATAAGAAAAAAATATGTCATCTGCGCTTATCCCTATAACACCATGGGAAACAAAACCCAATTAGAGGTTATTCAAGTAAACACTTGAATGGCCATAGAGGTTTTAAGCCCGCCTGCCAAGTCAAGGCTCGACACCATTTTCCAGTATCGATGTATATTTTTTGTGTTTCCAGCCAGGTCATCCTTGCAACGGTCCTGTACAGTGGTTTTGTTTTCAATCCCAAAGTGGAATTTTTCTGGGGAGGGTATAAAGGAAAACCTACAAAAACAAACATACACACATTCAACAATGTATGTCTCAAGCTTTTGTAAAGACATCTATGTACTTGCTCTGAATGTTGTTTTGCGATTATTGCCACCACTGACAGGTGTTTTTTGTTATGCTACAAACTTAATAAAAATCATATTACGAAAAAAACAAAAAACAAACATACACCAATGATGGAAAAATGTGTGGATGATCACCTGTAACTCAAAAAGGGTAGTACTTCCCCATAGTACGGATTAAACCTAGAATTGATGATCAAACAAAAAAGGGTACAGAATGGCCTAAAGCCATTTATACACATGGGGAAGACCAGGAATGGTCTTCCCCATGTGTACTAAATGGCTTTAGCCTATTATGTACCCCCTTTTTTGTTTGGTTATAAAAGAGAACCCACCAGTTTGTCTCATGACTGAGAAACAGCATGAGCCTAGGTGGTTGCTCAGGGAGCAGCTTTTGGCTTCATTAGATAGGACTCGCCTTACTGGAGGTGCCTTGACATGGCAGACATGCTTAAAACTTCAATGGCCATTCAAGTAAATAAAAACCTCTAATTGTGTTTTGTTTCCCATGGTGTTATAGGGATAAGCGCAGATGACATCTTTTTTTCATGCAATGAGAGAATGAAAGCCAAGTGGTTTCAAACCCGGCAGTTTCAGGTCATCACGTCGCACCGCGCCCCATGTGACCACATCGATTCTGCTCTTCACTCAGCGTCCGTCCAGCGAGCAGCGAGGACGATGCTGCTGTGCCCTGATCAGCATTGCCATGGGACGTGACACCGCCACACACCCAGCTCCGAGCCAGAGATTCCCAGTGTTCTGTCAAAATAGCCAGTTTGTCAAAAAGAAGCAATCATGTCAGATGACGTGACTGTCACGTATACTATTGATCCCTACATGCAGACACAGTCTACCTACACTGCTGGTCTTTAGATTAGCCGGTTTGCTAGATACAGGACAGACAAACAGAACAAAGAAAGTCAGGGTAAGCTGCAGCTAGCAAACCAGAACGAGTACTCTTACAAAGCTGGGAGGGTCAGAGCCAGAATACACAGGCAGATGGAGCCAGGAATCAGATCCAGAAGGGTAGTCACACAGAGGCAGGGGTTAATGCCAGTCTGAATGAGTAGTCACACAGAGCCAGGGGTTAATGACAAAAGGGGTAGTCACAAACAGAGCCAGAGGTCTGTACACATGAGTCTCACAAATCAGAAATAATTACGGATGAGCTGTTCGGTTCGGAGTTCGATTCGAACATCGCATGTTCGCAAACTACGAACATGTCCGCACGTTCGCCCACAATGGACCACAATGCACTTTCCCACTGGCCTGAAGCTCGTAATTGGCTACAGCCTTGCACCTGACCACAGGTCTGGTGCAAGACAGGTTCAAAACTATGCCAATCACGGCTCAGAGTCCTGATTGAGCCCATGATTGGGCAAAATTTGCCCACAGAGCTAAGTCCCGCAGCACACTATATAAGGTTTCCACGCAGTGCTTCTGCATGCATTTGAGAGGAGATTTGAGAAGAGATTGTTCTTGTGTTAGTGTGTGTTCTCACTGCCAGTCTGCCACCAGCTACTGGGGGGGGGGGTCTCATTTCTACAAAATATCTGGGAATTGTTCTAATCTGTGTGTTCTCACTGCCAGCAACTATTTTGGGGGTCTCATTTCTACAAAATATTTGGGAATTGAGGTAATATGTGTCTTGTCACGGCCACCCTGAATTTTGGGTAGGGATGAGCTGTTCGGTTCGGAGTTCGGACCGAACTTAGCCTGTTCGGTCTGCTCGCGAACTCCGAACATTTCCGGGTGTTCGCCGCATGTTCGACCACAATGGCCCACAATGCACTTTTCCACTGGCCTGAAGCTCGTAATTGGCTACAGCCTTGCACCTGACCACAGGTCTGGTGCAAGACAGGTTCAACAGTATGTCAATCACGGCTCAGAGTCCTGATTGGGCACATTTTGCCCAATCATGGGCTCACAGAGCTAAGTCCCGCAGCACACTATATAAGGTTTCCACGCACCGCTTCAGCATGCATTTGAGAGGAGATTTCATAGAAGATTGTTGTTGTGTGTTCTTACTGCCGGTCTGCCACGCTACTGGGGGGGTCTCATTTCTACAAAACATTTGGGAATTGAGGTGATCTGTGTCTTGTCACTGGCTGCCAGCAAGTATTTTGGGGATCACAAATTTCTACAAAATATTTGGGAATTGTTATAATCTGTGTGTTCTCACTGGCTGCCACCCATCAGAGGGTCTCACTGATTTATAGGAGGTTTCTGAGTCTTTTAATCTGTGGCTTCTCACTGCCACTCATCAGGGGGTTCCACATACTTCTATCAGATTTATGCAAATTGTAATTTGTGTCTTCTCACTGCCACCCATCAGCTGGGTCTCACTGATTTATAGGAGGGAATTGTAATCTGTGTCTTGTCACTGGCTGCCAGCTATCAGGGTGTCTCACTGAGTTATACCAGAGTTCTTTAAATCTTTATACCAGAGTTGAATCAGAGTTCTGTATATATTTAATCTATATATCATTCACCATGTCTGAAAGAACAAAAAGGACAGGCAGACGCTCCCAGACACAGATAAGAGGGCAAGCAGCCCCTGTGTCGGGAGGCTGTGCCTCTGGTCGTGGTGGACGTGGTGCATCCTCTGCAGGGGCACACTTGTCCTTTCTAACTGGTGCTGGCCGTCTTAAGCAGCAGCAACATACTGAGGATTTGGTGGATTGGCTAACCAGGCCATCCTCATCCTCCGAGTCCTCTGCCAGCCAGGCTTGTAGTGCATTACAGTCCACCTCAGCTGACAAAACATCTAATGCAGCCTCCATGTCCACAGCTACTCCTGCCGTAGCCTCACTATGACACACGGAGGAGTCAGCTGAATTGTTTGACTACAATGACAGTGAGATGCTGCTTGAGGATGCACAGCAAGTACAGTGCTCTGATTCAATCTGCGAGGCTGAGGAAGGGAGTATAATCAACCTAGAGGAAGGGGGTGCCAGTGATGACACACAAATAACTGGCACTCATGTTGCCCCAGCAGCTGCAGCATACTGCCAAGTTGGCTCCAGTGATGAGGAGATAGGGGGTGATGACAAATGATGATGAGGTCACTGACTCCACCTGGGTGCCTTATCGAACAGAGGAGTCAAGTGAGGAGGAGGAGGCACAACAAACACGAGGCACAACATCCTCTATGACCAACCGTAGCACTAGCGAGTCCAAGGCATCAGATGTCAGAGCTGCTCGGGTGCAGAGTGCTGTTGTCTCAAAGCACACATCCAGGTACTCTGCTGTCTGGGAGTTCTTTAAGAAATGTGCAGCAGACCCCACCGTTGCTATTTGTAATCTATGTCAGATGCGGCTCAAGCGTGGGAAAGACACCGGACGCTTGGGTACCACGTGCTTGAGGCGACATATGACCACCTGCCACGCATCCCGTTGGTGCAAAACTTTGCATAGGTCCTCCTCCTCATCTGTCTCTACCCACACTGTATGTCCTGCCATGTCATTGCCTGCTACAACCTCCACTGACAGGGATGATGCTACAGTAATGGTTGTACCAGGTCCATCCTCACAATGTGACAGCATCCCATCAGCTGAAGAGTTACGCAGTCAGATTACGTTGCCCCAGCTGCTGCAGCGTAAGAAAAAATATAGTCCCAACCATCCCCAAGCACAGCGTCTAAATGCCAGCTTAGCAAAATTACTCGCATTGCAGCTGCTGCCTTTCCAGCTGGTGGACTCTGCTCCCTTCTGTGAATGTGCTGTACCACAGTGGCATGTTCCAAAACGCCATTACTTTTCACCGAAGGCCATTCCAGCACTATACCAGCACGTGGAAGACAATGTTATCGAGTCATTGGGAAAGGCAGTCAGCAGCAAGGTGCATGTGACTTTAGACACGTGGACCAGCAAGCATGGACAGGGTCGTTACATTTCCTTCACGGCACACTAGGTAAATCTGATTGCAGCTGGGAGGGATCAAAGAAGGGGCTCTGTGCTGGAGCTTGTTCATCCACCACGCCTCCAGAAAGCTGCTTGTATGAGGTCTGTCTGCTCCACCACCACCTCTCCCTCCTCCTACTCCTTCTCCTTCTGTGTCTCTGGCGAAGTAGCAGTTAAACCGATGCCTGACAGGGGCTATGCAATGGCTCAAGCAAAAAGATGCCATACTGTGCTTGAGCTGGTTTGTTTAGGGGAAAGGAGCCACACTGGGCCAGAAATTCTGTCAGCTCTGCAGGGGCAGGTGCAGAGATGGTTAACACCATGCCAGCTTCAGCTGGGAATGGTCATCTGTGATAATGGCAGCAACCTTCTCTCCGCCCTACGCCAGGGTAATTTGACGCATGTACCATGCCTAGCACACATCCTAAATCTGGTGGTACAGCATTTCCTAACCAGGTACCCAGGGCTGGCTTAGCTTCTCAGCCTTGCCAGAAAAGTCTGCAGCCACTTCAGACGGTCATTCCCAGCAAGTGTTCGCCTGGCAGAAATTCAAAGAGAATTCCACCTTCCCACAAACCGTCTGATCTCTGACATGCCCACCAGGTGGAACTCGACATTAGCAATGCTGCAGCGTCTCCACAAGCAGCAGAGGGCCATCAATGAGTACCCGTGTGAGTATGACACAAGGACAGGTTCAGGTCAACTTGGTTCCCCCCCGCAGTGGCTGATGATCAAGGATGCATGCACTGTACTGTCACCATTTGAGGAGGCAACGAGGATGGTGAGCAGAGACAGTGCATGCATCAGTGACACAATTCCTTTAGTGTTCCTGCTGGAGCACACTCTGCGGGGAATTATAGATGTGGCTCTAGAAGCAGAGCAGCGGGAGGAAGAGGAGACCTGCCCTAGCTCTGAATGCCCCAGACAGCAGACAGCATTCCAGTGGGTCCTCCTAAGATCAGACAGGAGGAGGAGGAGGAGGAGGAATATTTAAGTAGTGGGGGCATTGAAGATGGGGATTCCTCAAGGGAGGGTTTTGTGAGCCTGGAAACACAAAGGACTAGTACGTGGCTGGGAGGAGGAAGTGCACGATGGGGGTCACCCTCCTCATTGACCAGGAAGACTCGGAAGCTAATGCCACCTCCAACCTACGCTGCATGGGCTCCCTTATCCTGCAAAGCCTGCTAAAGGACCCCAGGATTCATGCTATCAAGGAGAGGGATCATTACTGGTTGGCAACCCTTCTTGATCCACGATACAAGGGTAAAGTTGCAGAGCTCATCCTGCCCGCACAGAGGGAGCACAGGATGAAAAAACTTGAGGACGCTCTAAAGCGACACTTGTGTAACACCTTTCCAGACACTGGTAGATTACCAAGTGATGACAAAGGTGCTTCTGAGGCTGCGGATGAAAAAAAAATTAGTCCACGACGCCCAGGGACGTCAAATGTAGGCACCCATTGCCAGCGTCTTCACCATATGGTGCAGGACTACCTAGGGGCAAGGGCAGACCTGGATACCTTTCCAGCAGATGATCCACTGGCTTACTGGGTGTTGAGATTGGATCCAATATGCTATGCAGCTACTAGGTTGAACTGCATCCAGCGTACTTTCTGAAAGGACGTTCAGTGCCGCTGGAGGTTTTGTCACAGACAAAAGAGTGCGTCTGTCCACCGACTCTGTAGACCGGCTGACATTTATAAAAATTAATCTGTCCTGGATCAGCAGCTATCAATCCCCTGATGCTGACGTAACGGAATAGATCGGGGATGTCTTCTACATTCACAAAACCTCCAGCACTGAACTCTTCCACAATACCACAAAAGGGTGACGGTGTGAAGGTACTTGCTGCCATGAAAGGCACAATACTTGGTTGACAAAATGCAGAGAGATTAAGAATCTTCCCTGCAGTGCTTTGAGAATTGAAATACGGGATTTGGTGACTAAACACCCTTATTAGTAAACACAGTTACCTCAAAAAAAAGAGGACAAATTCCCTAATTATTAATAAAAGCAATTCTTTATTAGTATACTTTATAAATTATTAGCACCACTCAATAGTAATTAGTTCCAATAACAAAATTGTGATCTGCCTATAGTAATTCAGTCGCTAATTTTTGATACCTGGCTACCTCAGATACCAAATTATTCGGTGAATGGTTAATCAGAGGTGATTTGGCAATTAATATAGTGTAAAGTAGAGGCGGTTCGCTAAACTGCTAAATAAATGATGATTCGGGGTAGTTTAGCCAATTCAATTGTTGTATCAGGTGCACCAGCATTCACACCTTCCAATTCAAAAACATTACTCAAATTGTTTATCAAATGCACTCAATAAGGTTAGACTTGATTTGGAAATAATTTGTCTAATATTTTATCAAAAGAGTCATTTGAATTAGTTTTCATTTGAAGGAATTATCTGCTTTCTTGAGAATGAAACTGATGTAATATAAGCAATTTGTGGTGCGGACAAGTCCCATCAAATTAAGAGACCACAGTCACAATTAGTAGACTAACAATTAAATTGATTTGTATGTAGAGAACTTTAATAAAACACTGTAGGCCTCAGTTACTTTCACAATTGTTCTTTAGGATTTGTGACAAGAAAGTGAAGCTGCCAATATGCAGGGAGGAAAAAATAATTGCAACATAATATCCTCAGATCAAAAAATAGT